>JAODUK010002045.1:0-12377 GCA_027564635.1 Typhlichthys eigenmanni
TTTCTAGCCAGACGTGAGTTGCTCACAGGAGGGCTTTCAAGGTTTAGCGACAAGACAGGGGATTTCTGGGCATGGAACGTGTGGAACAAGGTACAAACAAGAATGCTTGGTGTCATTCCCTCCATTCTCTGTTTTTTCCACCTTCATCAATAATGAAGCCAGAATGAGGAATGACCCCAGTTTCAGGTCTTCAGCTTCACCACCCGTTGAAATCTCCAAAGCGGACAAATATCTGGGGAAGCATGACAGAACAAGAATGCCTATCTCAGTAAACAGAACGGAAGTGGTTAACTCTGAACAATGGCGTAGTGCAGGACAAGGAGTAGAGGACCCTAGCAAAGAGTGTCCCATACACAGGAAACCCCATGCACTAAAGAAATGCAGGGCATTCCGAGCGAAGTCTCTGGATGATCGAAAGGCTTATCTGAAGCAGAATCATATATGTTTCAGATGCTGCGCTTCTTCCAGCCATCAGGCTAAGAACTGTGAGGTGGAAGTCCACTGTGCAGAATGTGGCAGCGACTCACACATCACTGCTCTCCATGCAGGTCCTGCACCACGGACAACACGCACTGTCGAAGATCCCGTCACCAATCACGGCGGGGAGTGACAGTCAGCTACGTCCATTGCTACGTCCACATGCACGCAGGTGTGTGATAATGTAATTGGTGGATGCTCATGTGCCAAGATCTGTCTTGTTTATGTCTACCCAAAAGGTCAAAGTGACAAGAGACTCAGAGCTTATGCAATTCTAGATGATCAAAGCAATAAGTCTCTGGCTAGAACTTCCTTCTTTGACATCTTTGGCATTCCCAAAAACTCAACTCCATACACTCTCAAAACTTGTGCAGGGGTGTCAGAGGTGAGTGGAAGAAGAGCATGAAACTTCATGGTTGAATCAGCTGTTTGCCAAGCCACCCTACCCTTACCCACGCTAATTGAATGTGACCTACTCCTTGATAATCGATATGAAATTCCAACCCCTGAAGCTGCTCGCTACCATTCTCACCTGAAGGACATTGCTGCAGAGATTCCAGCACTCAATACCCAGGCAGATATTTTACTGCTACTTGGAAGAGATGTTATTCAGGCCCACAAAGTGCTTGAACAGCGGAACGGGCCTCCAAATGCTCCGTTCGCACAGAGGTTAACCCTGGGGTGGGTTATCATTGGTGACGTTTGTCTTGGTTTTGGCTTACAAACCTGTTCATGTGAATGTTCTCAAGACACATATCTTGGACAACGGGCGACCAAGTTACTTCTCCCCATGCCAAAATAGCATCCAGGTAAAAGAAAAATTCAGCCACCAAGGTCATCTCACTTTTAACTATCCTGTTTTTGGACAAGGAAACAGACTAGTTGAGGCTGACCTCATGGGAGAAACGGTTTTTCAATGCACAAATGCAGATGAAAAACCTGCCTACTCAATAGAGGAACAAGCCTTCCTGTAAATAATGGAGAAGGAATTCAACCAGGATAACACCAACAGCTGAGTGGCTCCACTGCCCTTCCGCTCTCCGAGACCACGCCTCTCCAACAACAAACAGCAAGCAAGCCAACGTCTTACCTCAGTTTGTCGCATGCTGAAGAAGCGTCCCGAAGTGAAACAACACTTTGTGGATTTTATGCAAAACATATTTGACAATGGACATGTGGAACCAGCACCAACATTAAAAGAACATGAGGAATGCTGGTACCTTCCCTTCTTTGGGCTTTATCACCCTCGTAAGCCAGACCAGATAAGAATAATATTTGATTCCAGCGCACGCCACCATGGAGTGTCTTTAAACAATGTCCTCCTTACAGGTCCGAATCTCAACAACAGCCTGATAGGCGTGCTAATGCGGTTCCGCAAAGATCGAGTGGCAGTCACTGCTGATATCAAGCAGATGTTCCATTGTTTCTTGATACGGGAAGATCATAGGAACTTCTTGCACTTCCTTTGGCACAGGAACAATGATGTGGAGGAACCCATAATCGAGTACCGCAGGAGGGTGCATGTTTTTGGGAACAGCCCATCACCCGCCGTGGCGATCTATGGTCTAAGGAGGGCATCCCACGGTCAAGAGGATGACAGAACCACAAGGCGTTTTGTGGAACGACATTTTTATGTCGATGACAGTCTCGTCTCCTTTCCATCTGATGGCGAGGATATTGCTGTTCTAAAAAGGGCCCAAGAAACTCTGGCGGTGTCCAAATTAATGTTGCACAAAATTGCTTCTAATAACATCTGTGTGATGAAGGCCTTTCGCAAGGAGGACCTCGCGAAATGCCTGAAAGACCTTGACCTAGGAGCAGATTTCCCACCTATGCAACAGAGTCTAGGAATAAGCTGGGATGTTGCCTCAGACGAGTTCACCTTTCAGGTATCTGCCATAGAGAAACCTTACACTCGCAGAGGGGTGTTGTCAACCATAAACAGTCTGTATGACCTGCTTGGGTTTGCAGCTCCAGTCAGCATTAGAGGCAAGGCCTTGCTGAGAGAGCTCACCACAGAGGCCTGTGAGTGGGATGATCCACTCCCTGAAAATAAGGTTACGCAATGGCGTGAGTGGAAAGACTCCATCAAGGATCTGGAGCAGGTCAGGATCCCAAGGACATACACTTCCATCTGCATTAGCAGTTCAACCTACAGGGAGCTTTTCATTTTTTGTGATGCCTCTACACAAGCCATTGCCACTGTAGCCTACATCACAGTTTCAGATGCAGAAGGCAAGAGTGGACTGGGATTTGTGTTTGGAAAAGCCAAGCTTGCACTGCAACCAGAGGTGACAATCCCTAGGCTAGAACTTTGTGCAGCCGTTCTAGCTGTGGAAATTGCAGACATGCTTGCTGAGGAGATGAATGTCCAGTTCCATTCTGTGAGGTTCTTTACTGACAGTAAAGTTGTCCTCGGTTACATACGCAACGAATCCAGAAGGAAGTATGTGAGCAGAGGATCAGAAAGACATCCATACCAGGACAGTGAAACTATGTTCACACTGACGCAAACCCAGCTGACCTGGGATCAAGGTCAATTCCTGCAAACACCTTGATGACCAGTGTGTGGCTCAAAGGTCCAGACTTCCTGTTGAAGCCAGCTAAGGACGATGAAAATCAAACATAGTTTGATCTGGTTTACCCCGAGTCTGACCCTGAGATCTGCCCTTTAGTGATGTCTTGTGCCACTCACGTTGCGGAATCGTTCTTGAAAATGAGACGTTTTGCATCGTTCTCATCCTGGAGATCACTTGTACGAACTATATCAAGGCTGATCCACCTGGCTAGCTCCTTCAAACGAGAAAACAGCATGAGCAAGGGTCAAGGTTGGCATATTTGCAAGAATCTCTGTCCAGAAGACCTAGTCAAGGCTAAGGACATCATCATACGCAGTCTTCAACACGAGGCCTTCCCCAAGGTATTTGCATGTATCCAGGCAGATAAAGAGATCCCTAAACAGAGTCAGCTCACAGCTCAGAATGGTGTCCCCTTAAGTAGATGATGCGGGTTGCCTCAGAATAGGAGGCCGTTTGTCACAAGCTGATCTTGAAAGTGACGAGAGACACCCACTCATAATACCTTGTCGTCACCATGTAATACGACACTATCACCAGCAAGTCCAGCATCAAGGTCACCACTTCACGGAGGGCCCAGTGAGGTCAGCTGGCCTCTGAATTATTGGTAGTAAGCAGTGCATCAGCGCCATGATTCGCAACTGTGTGACCTGCAGCAAACTCCGAGGGAGAACAGACACACAAAAGATGGCTGATCTACCCGTGGACCGTCTAAGCACCAGCCCCCCATTCTCTTACATTGGATGTATTCGGGCCTTGGACAATCTCATCTCGCCGAACGCGGGAGGTTGTGCGAACAGTAAACGGTGGGCCGTTATTTTTAGCTGCATGAGCACCAGGGCCATACATATTGAGGTGATGGAGTCCATGTAGTCTTCCTGTTTCATTTATGCACTGTGGCGATTTATCTCCATCCGTGGTCCTGTAAAGCAGTTGAGGTCTGACTGTGGGACTAACTTTTTGGGAGCCTGTAAAGAGCTTGGTATTGACGCAAAACACTGCAACAACCAGATTATACAGGAGTTCTTAAGGGACAACGAGTACACATGGGTATTCAACCCACCTCATGCCTTGCACATGGGAGGTAGTTGGGATGCATGACTGGCATGACAAGACAGATACTCGACTCAATGCTTACGGGCATTACACAGCGGCAGCTGACCCATGAAGTGTTGACTACATTCTTGGCAGAGGTGACGGCCATCATTAACTCACAACCTCTCATCCCGGTATCCACCGACCCAAGCTGTCCTTTCATTCTCACACCAGCTACCCTCCTTACCCAGAAAATAGGAGTCTCATCCATACCTCCTGGCACCTTTTGATGAAAGTGATCTGTACAAACGCCAGTGGAGGCAAGTGCAACATCTCTCCAATGTCTTCTGGCACCGTTGGAAGACCCAATACCTGTCTAACCTACAGGGCTGCAGGAAATGGCACTCAGAGAGACCTAATATACAAGAAGGGGACCTTGTGTTGCTAAAGGACAGTCATGTCAAGCGTAACTGTTGGCCCATGGGCGTGGTGGTCAAAGCCTTCCTCGATCATGATGGGAAGGTGAGGAAGGTGGAAGTCAAGGTTGCCGCTGGAGGAACATGCAGGACTTTTTTGAGACCTATAACGGACGCTGTACTTCTCCTGTCCAGCACCACCTATAAAGTCGATTAAGTTATAGTTGAGTTGGTGTTGTGACATCATATGGATGTCAGACGGGGAGTGTGCTGGCCAATATTTAATCTTGCCAGAAGATGGCACTAATATTTGTTTGCATCCATTTTTTGTACGTGTTATAGCCAGGAAACAGGAAGTAAGCCTCTTATGTTTAGTTATGACTGATAAGACAGAGGTCAATCATATGGTTGAATCAGCATCCATCCACCCTTTATTGTTTTATGGAAAGCATTGTCTGTGAGTACATTTAGTCATTAGTAGACGTTAAAATAATTATTCATGGCTATTTTGGTGTTAAGTATTCATGTTAAGCGGATTGTAGTTATTAGCTTATGGTAGTAGTGGAATGGCTGCATTTATGGCTATATGTAGCTTTAGTAGAATTGTTTCTTTTAAGTAATTAAGTAAAGTGCATATTATGTATATGCAGCTCACTAAAACTCAATTCATTGCATTATTTGTATGTTGCTCTCTGAATGCAAGTTGTTTCATGAGCTGCATATTATTTGTAACTCTATCATTGCACTTATTTGTAATGCGTTCACATACAAACGTATTATGCATGGGCTATTCCTGAGGCCTAGCATCTAAGCAGTATTATTTGTTTTCTTCCAGTTTTACTCTGTAGACATTTAAAGGAGATGTCTCAATAAAAGGCATTACACCTGTCATTTGTCGAAGAGTTATGTCTGCTTAGCTGTGCTAGGATCCAACAGTGAGGGCAGAACAGTGGGCTCATACCAATGAGAATGCATAGGCCATGCTATTGACTTATTGACATCAAGGTTACATGGCAACAATGCCTTGGGAGACTTGGTCTACTATTTGCTGCTCCAGGTATTTTAATTATTATTTTTATACAAAATAAAATTTTTACATTTCAAACATAATTAGTGTGCTGCTGGTGCATAAATATGGGGCTCTGGTTGCACTTGAGCCCCATATGCACAAGTGAATTTACCTTGGTTGACAATAAAATCTAATTTTACTTATTACATATATTATGTTACCGATTTATCCAATTCAAATTAATTCACATAAGCAACAACAATTAGCCTACTGCCCCCTGGTGTTAAATTTAGCCAGCATTAAGACAGAATCGCCCAAATTCAGTACGGCTGTGTGCATAATACATAAATATAAATTCTCTCAATGACTGTTAAAATATTAATTTATATTGTAGCATATAAACGTTGAGCTATTATAACTCTCACTCATTTTCTACAAACATAACTAGGTTTCTCCATCTCATTATTGCACAACACAAATTAATGCAATGATTATTTATTTCCACTAGAGGGTAGTCAAGTATTAAACAATGTAGGCCTGTATTGTATTTCAGTAGTACATTTAAGTATAACATTTTGCAAATCTGGATCACAGAAAAGGAAAAAAAAAAAAGACTTGACCTTCATAACTTTTACTAACCTCTAGTGTAAAAAGGCTTCAAACCCAATCACAGATAATTAAGCATGTAATAAATATGTACATTTCTCAAATGGTTCATTCTGCCTGAGGATTTCCTCACGGTGACGCGATGTCTCAGTGACTAGATGCGCTACGGTAAACCATTTGAGGAGCGTGTCCTTTAAAGCAGAGGTCTTCAAAGTCTTTCGGGACCCCTTGGCTGATAGAAACAAGGCACAAGGACCCCGATCACATACAGTATGGTATCAAATATTTAGTTGGCGGGCCAACAATAGAGCAGCCTATAGCGCCATGTATAAAAGTAGGTCACTAACTAAGCCATTAAAATAATTCGATAATAATGTCACAGATTGTATTTATTTTCATGTAATTTTTCTTACATTTACATTTTTGGAAGAACATATGTTTTTGATTAAATTATTTGGAGGACCCCTTGCAGTAACTCTGAGGACCCCCAAGGGGTCCCGGACCCCCTGTTGAATACCTCTGCTGAGCTTTGGGTCACTTCTGGCTATCTACAGAAGGACACGGCTATGTCCTTATCAAATATACACACAAACACACACCCGCACAAAAAAACAAAAACAAAATTCTCACCCGCACGCACGCACGCACAAACACTTGCTCATTCAGCAATTTCGGTTCTTACAGCCTTAACAGTGACAAAATAATGGTAAACGTCAATTTGTCAGATTACACTAAATGATTCTGACACTTTAAACATGGTTAATTATTCTGGTGTGGCTGGTCCTAAAATGTCAATGAAATCATTAATACTATGACAACCCTGGAACAGTATAAACATCAACAAAGATTATGTAACAATGTGTTTCACATACCATGTTCAAATTGGACTGAGCTATGCTGTGTGCATGAAAGATTATATTTGTCTATGTGTGGGGGTGTGTGTGTCTTCATAGTCTCTGTCTTCTTTTGGTGTTTTTTTTTAGAACAACAGAGATCAGGAATAGAAACACTAGCCATGTGGAATGGGATGTCAGCTTATATGTGAGTCTTAAGACAGGTCAGGTCTCTAATAAGTAAGGTTTTTACCCATACAACAATACATTTGTGGAGATAGAAGACAGGTCAGGTCTCTCTCTCTCTCTCTCTCTCTGGGAGGGGCATGAGTCACACTATCTGTTGTGTAACTATAACGATAAGGGTCTGTCCTGGGTGCCTATATAGGTACACCTGTATACAGACACATGCACACACACCTGTACACCTCCCCCCCCCCGACAGAATTAGTAATGCTTGTTGTCTGTTTAGTGTGTGTGTCTGGTCCAATCACTCACAGAGGCTCCCGGAGCTGCCACAACCTAAATTCCTCCCTGTCTCCTACCTTATGCAATCCCATCATATATGAGAGAGAGAGCGAGCGAGCACTGGCCTTGTGGAATATAATGCAACTGTATAAATACTGTATCCTCTATCATAATGTCCTTATTATAATTTAAATATAAAAGCAACTCACAATGAGCACAATTAAAAGTATTAATTAGTATTAAGTATTAAGATGCATATAGTTTGTTCCTCAAGAATGTGTGAAGGTAGTACTAAGCCAGGTTTTTGGATCAAAGCCACAAATGTATTGGATTTGCCCACCATAACTAGTCCACTAGGATATTATGCTCATTAGTAATAGCCTCCATGTTGGAATCAGTGCTATTGTTAGCACTAGTCGTGCACAAAATGAGTACAAAAAATTCAGTTTTAAAGCCAATTCATTCATCTGCCTAAAGGTTTTGGATACTTATAATTTCGTCCTTGTCAGTGCTGCAATTCCAATTTGAAAAAACAAATGTATAAAGACATTCTTAATTTGATCCAAATACAATTAGAAGTATGTCTCCAGACTCTCCTCCATCATTAATTCCTGCATGGCACGCATCTCTGATGTGTGCCATGACTTCCCTGTTTTAGGCTCTCACTAATTTGCTGGGAAAAAACAGGGTAAAGCTCTTAAACCCAGAATTCCCCTGCTTATTCGATTGGATCCCCTCATCTGTCTCTGCTGTATCACAACCTGTCTAACTTGATGTCTTCCCTTGATGGGAGTCTGTAGCGAGAGAGAGAGAGTGTGTGTGTGTGTGTTAGTGATGTGCAGAGAGCCCGCTATTTGTATTTGTTATTTGTATTTGTTGTGTCAGCAAAACCTTTTGTTTAAATGGTTTAGACATCCTCCGATAAAGAGTTTCAGATAAAACATTAATTCACTGCTATTTCTCTCCTAAATTCTGTCCAGAAAGACAGATGATGACTGTGGTGGTGTGATGTTTTCGTTTTATGGTTCTCTTATAATCTTCTGATCGTTTGTTGTTTGTCACAATTCTGGTGGAGGTGGTGACTATTGTTATTGTTATTTTTATTTCTTATTTTATCTTTGAAATTATTAGTATATTCATGTAGTGCCTGTTTTTGTGTATGTCATGTGATACTTGCTGCAAAACCAACTACCCCATGGGGACAAATAAAGGGTTGAACTTAACAATCCTGGAAAATTAGGAAAAGGTTGGGGGGTGCCGTGCCAAATGTGTACCCCTGCTGAAAACTGACTGCCATATATGGGAGTGCATGCAGCTAGCCTACAGTTGTATCGCACCAGAAGCTGTATACAGCTGTTCTTATGGATGGAATAGGCTATATAATAATAATAATAATAATATAACGAGCAAATACATACAGCTTACATACATACATAACTAGTTTGGTAGTTTCATACTTTTCAGTCATTATTAATAGGCAATATTATTTCCAATGTTTGTTTTTTATATTTGTAAAGTAAACTGATAAGTTTTCAGTGGACTTTTGACACGACAGGTGATTTCAAATTAGGGGTCAAACTTCGATTGTACAGCAGACCAAAATCATACAGTCTGAAAAATGGAGTAGCTTACTATGCTTTACAAATCTCTCAAACTTTGTCATGTGTAGATCCAATTCAAAACAATAACAAAGTTAGACCTACTGTCACCTACAACTGCTACTACTAAAGCACAATAAATTTGTGCCTTTTTTCCATCAAATTTTTTTTAAGTAAAGGACAACGCTACATCTAGACATCAGGTGAAAAAATATAATGCAGTAAGGCTATCAGGCATTCTGTATTGCTTTCAAATTCTCTTGTAGATAAACTTTTTTCATGTACTATTATTATCCCTGCTGAGGTCAAAACTACAGACATGCTCTACTCTTCTGTGTCTTTTGTTAGGGGAAGTAACCACTCAAGCACTTACATTGCCCAATATTGCTTGACTTGACCCAAAACATTATAATATTCCTTGACTCCATGCCTGGAATAGACTTTATAAAAATTCCATGATAATTCCAGAATGTCCATGACTAGTGGGAACAAAGTAATATAATTATTTATACCTAGATGTTGTGCTTACATCATACCAATGTCACATTATGGTTATGGTTATGAGTTTTCATCCAAAAAGGTATCAAACTCACAACAGTAATCTGGTGTTCATTTACACTAAAGCTAATTTTTAAAGTGGTAACAGCACAAAGTGTTATAGCCTACTGAACATAGTGTACTTAAAAATAATATAGACCAGTAGACAAATACTGTAATTTGTCATGCAACCATACCTTTATTTTGCTAGTTATTTGATATAATTTTCTTTTTACATTTATCTGCCTCAAAGTTTTTGTGGCATTGCTATTAGGATGAATTTGAGTGATAAGCTACCAGCTCTAACAGAGGCAGCAGGAATGTATTAAACCACAATGCTACAATGCTAAACAGGCCAATAACATCGCTTTATAGGCCTACTGCATTTTTTAATGATTACCAACCATTCACATAATTCATCCATCTATTCGTCACTATCTTACAGAGATAGTGATCTTCGAGAGGCTGCTTGAAAGCTATCAATAGTATAGGGGCAAGAGGAGGTCAGGGGTAATTCAGATGAGTTTCACAATATGGGGTGGGGGCGTGGGGGGTGTCAGGAGAGAATAAGGAGAGCAGGATTAGGAGAGACATGGAAACTGAAGCCACATTGTGACTGCAGGCCACTGCCAACAGTTGGCCCTGACCCAGTATTCTGTGCCTGGGTACACCATGTTCACTGTGCACATTCCCTTTGACCTTAGACACGCCTAGCGCTCTGCCTGGGGATCTGACACATTGCCGCCGTTTTAAATCTGTGAACACGCCTGGAAAAGAATGAATGTCATGCTGAGAACAACAATATGTGGAGCAGACGTACAGGACAGGACGCACGCACTGTCTCTCTGGCTGCCATAAACACATGCACACATCTGTTAATTCTGGATGACTCACTGTTCTCTGAGCTAACGGTCGAAGAAAGTGAAGACAGAGGAAGAGGAAAGACAGAGGTGTGCGTGCGTGCGTGTGTGTGTGCGTGGTTCATACAGGGTTCAGGGTAAAAATATAATGCAACAAATACAAATCTTGGCTAACGTATGGCTAGCATTAGTACTGTAGCATACCTTGCTAGTATGACTAGGTTTCAGGTATTTAAATGAACTATTGTTCTTAAAAGGACTGCCTGCCACCTAACGCATATGGTTTGGTATATTGACTGTGGTTGGTGTCAGAGCCCCGGCCTTTCTCCCTGCAGAGAAAGTAGTTTTTTTCACAACCTGATCACAATGTATTTCTTCAGTTGGCCACAATGTGCAGTGTCCCAAGAGTTCATATGTATAGCACATGCTTTCAGGTCTGATTGGATTCAATAAGGAGCATTACCTTGACTGTTCTGTAGTACTTCTAAAATGAATTACACCAGCACTGTGGGATCAGCCTGGGTGTGCTGTTCATGCCAGAGTGACCAACACAACCACATTGGCTGACTTGCAACAAATGCTGTTTGAAGAATGGGATGCCATCCCTCAGCAGTGTGACCAGGCTGGTGACCAGCATGAGGAGGAGGTGCAGGCTGTTGTGGCTGTGTATGGTTCTTCCACACGCTCCTGACGCTCCTGTTTGTTAAATGAATAAATTGTTTAATTGCCTATATGTCTTGTTTCTTCAGACAAACAAGAGTCAACAGCAAAGAAAAGCTGTTTGGCATTGTCAGAAATGATTTGGCACATATGTCATGGGTGCAACCCACATACTCAGCTCTGCTGCTCATCCCACACATTACTTACAAATTTACAGTTTACAGTAAAAAGGGAAATAATAGGCTTTCCAATTGTATAAGATAAAGGATTTATTGCCAAGAAGCATTATTACAACAAATAAATAATCTGCCAAACACAAATGTCCTTTTTTTTGTGTTTATATCAAATTGATATTGGTGAACCCAGCAAAACTATGGATGTCTATTGCTAAGCATCCTATGTTGTTAGGGAAGATCTGGCCCAGGTAAACAAGAGTTAAGAGTCACTTTATTGTTCCACAAGTGGAACATTTTGCTTGGGCATCACCCCTGCAACTGCCGTACAAAGGAGACATACACTTTACATGTACATATGTCATACACAATGTTAGTATAATAATTAATATAAAAACATACAATAGACTTATATACATCAACGCACCATTCTTCAATAAAAATGTAAACATAAAATTAAAACAAGTATCTACATTTAATTAAGCTTTCCTTACCAGTATTTAAGATTTTTAATCGACATTGGGATACATTTATTTGTATATCTATTTAACCTACAGCGGGGGACTCTAAACCTCCTTCCAGACGGCAGTAACTGAAACTCAGCAGATAAGACGTGTTGGGTCTATTACTATCCTCCTGGTTTGCCTCAATATAGCATTTTCATAGGTGGACTGCAGGGAGCAGTCTACGCCACACCAAGCATAAAGGTGTGAGGGCAGCATGACACCCTGTGATCCATTCTTAACAGTCATACGTCATTCTTCACTACGTACAATAACCACTCAGCTTATCAGCATATAATGAAAAGACAATCTGTTCGTACGATGTCTCCCTGCTCCAACACACCTGATTCACATGAATGGGTCGTTATCAGGCCTCTGCAGAGATTGATAAGGACCCATTTATTTGAGTTAGGTGTGTTGGAGCAGGGACGTCTAGAACATGCAAGACAGTGGGTCCCCAGGAGAAGAATTGAGAACCACAGGACTGCAGTACCTCTCAGGGAATCACCTTATCGTGGTGGAGAGGTTTGTGTGTCCCTATGATCCTGGGAGCTGTGTTGTCTGGAGCCTTGTGCTCCTGGTAGGGTCTCCCAAGGCAAAGTGGTCTCAGGGGAGGGGCCAGACAA
>JAODUK010002046.1:0-12376 GCA_027564635.1 Typhlichthys eigenmanni
CGCTGTTGTGTGTTGGGGAGGTAGCAGCAAGAAGAGGGATGCTGCCCGACTGGACAGACTGGTGAGGAGGGCTGGCTCAGTGGTGGGCACGAAGCTGGACTCTCTGGTGACTGTGGCAGAGAGAAGGACCCTGGTAAAACTGCTGTCCATACTGGAAAACGCACATCACCCTCTGCACAATACCTTCATCGGGCAGAGGACTGTGTTCAGTGGAAGACTGCTGTCTAAATCCAGCTCCACCAACAGACTAAAGAACTCTTTTGTCCCCCTAGCCATCAGACTGTATAACAGCTCTCGTGATGGCAGCAAACATAATAGGCATTAGACAATTGACACATATGCCCCTTTCTGCCCCACCTCCAGGTCAGCTGCAGTAATCACAGGTTTTACCATATTTTTAGCCATTTTTATTTTATTAAATATACCTATCTTCACGGCCACTTTATACTTTCTTTTTATCTATTCGTATTAAGCACATGTCAATTGTATGTATGTATGTTTTATATTGTGTATGTTTGTTGTTACGGGACACAAGAATTTCCTTCGGGATAAATAAAGTATCTATCCATCCATCCATCCATCGAATTGATTCAGCCACAAGGGGGCACCAAAACCCCTTACGTGAATCTAGAATCTAGATGGTTGTCTCACAGGAAATCTTTCCTTGGGCTCCAGGCCTCTGCATCACATACATTACAACCACCTGTGCGTAGATTAATAATAAATAAAAAGGTATTAGGATAATACAGTTTTTAGTGATTATCTAAAACAGTCTGACCTCAAGCAACAGGCTAGACAGTTCATTCAAATCCATAAGATTCTGATTAAAGTAAAACTACTGTAAGACCTACAACATACGGTGAAGAGCTTTTAATGTCCTGAAGAGCACTATATACTGTAAGTGCATCGATTATGATATTATAGTGGATTCTCATCTGAATCACGTTGCACACAAATGTTTCACTCAAGCAAGGTCATAAATCCACCTCATGTAGCTCTAACATTCTATTCAGTTGGCTATATACTCATGCTATACAGATTAGCATTAAAATGCCGCTGTTTATGAGCGTTTCTTGAAACTAATGTGAAGTTCCTCTTGAGTTGTGTTGTTTTCATCATGACAAAGGCAGTCCTTCACCACAATCAAAAAGTATAGCCCCAGTACAAACTTGAAAGACATCAAATATTTTTTTTCTTGTTTTGAATGGGGTATTAACCAATTTAAAACGTGGAGTACCGGTAAGCGATTGTAAGACAATACTTTATCAAATTCAGGCCTACTCACAATCCACATGGCTGTTCAATGTGTGCGCTGGAAAAAGAAAACAGCACTGGCTCTGTAAATGGGAACACCAAACAAGTGATGCAGACCGCACCACACAACAATATTCCAGCCTTGGCAATGAGGTTCTGTGGGAGCACCCTATGGCCTTATAGGGAAATGTGTTTTGTTAGAGTTCTTCTCCAGCATCCGTGACGCCACCTTTGTTATTTTGCTAAATGGGCAGACAGTTTTAAAATTATAGTGTAGCCATCATTTAGAAATATTTAATATAATCAAAACTTTACAGACCATTAAACTGAAGTTACAAATGAAAAAGGAAAACAATATACACTGTCGTTCAAACATGTCAGCTCAGCCTTTGAGCGTTTTAACCCAGGTCATTGCATGAGTGAGACGTTGTTTTAATGTTTAAATCCTGCCGCTGCTATCTAAAACCTTGCTGTGGTGACACAAGGTTATTAGAAAGGCACTGTTATGGGAACGCACTGTCCTCCGCTACATGTCTTGGACGCATGCTAGCTTCACTAGATAGCGCTCTATCTAGCACTGTCATCACAAGCTAGCACTGTCTAGCGTTCGCTAGTGTTAGCTTCACTAGTTAACACTGACTAGCATTGGCTAGCACTGACTAGCGTTGGCCTAACTAGCTAGCGCTATAGCTAGCAGTGGCTAGCTCTGGCTTCACTAGCTAGCATTGGCTTTGCTAGCTTCACTAGCTAGCAATAGCTAGCACGCTCTTCATTAGCTAGCAATAGCTAGCACTGGCTTGCGCGGCCATGTTTTGGTACATAAACATGTACGAGTCGCACAGGAGCCTGCGCACCGGTTCTGCAGCCAGGGACGGGTCTGCCCTGGCCAGCTCCTCGGAACAGGAGAGCAAGTCACCCAGCTCCGGGCAGGCCGTGATCTCTGGAACGTTGTAGCCATTCTGGTCATCGCCTGCGATGGAGAAGGGCCTTAGATTAGATATTAGCCAGGGGGGAGGAGGTGGATATCTCACAATCGCAGCTGCTTTCTCAGAAGACAAAGCAGCTTGTGGAGATCAGCAAGTCTGTATCTGTGTCATTCATAATGTCACCGTTCAGAGTGAAATAACAGATTCAGTACAAATGGAAAAACTAAACAAATAAAAAAACAACAGCATAACAGGTAACCCAGGACAAGAGATGAGGTCCAGCCAGTGACAATGTTGATTAGGACTTAACAGTGTGTCACTGATGTTTGAGAGCCTACCACATCTATCTGCCATGCTGTCAAAGAACAGCCAGCAGCGAGGGTCAGTTCCATATTTGACGAAGGAAACGTAGTGGCTGGTCTGAATGCAGAGCACGGCAAACAGCTGCAACGTGTGCCGGGGATGAGGGCCGTCGGCACAGCGGTCCGTGGACAGCTTGGCGGGGAGGTGGTCCTGCCTCGATGGGTGCATGTGCACCTTCAGTGAGGAGCAGAGCAGAGGTGCGTTCAAATTAGCAAACAACGTTTGTGAACGTTCACAGAAATACATCTTCCGTTTGTTTTGAGATTACAGACGAAAGCTTGTGAAAACACATACGGTCTGAAGAGGTTGGTCTCTGAACAAGCAGAGAATGTGGAACGTTTACACAAAATGTTAAAAATGTCAAGTAAAAAAATACAAAAACACAGCTGCCCACACAGAACAGTTTACGACAAAACTGTAGTAAAGTGCAGTAAAGCGTAACGTCACAGTGTTACGCTAAATACATACATTCCCAAAGGTTACAACTGGTTACAACGGGGCTGGGAGAAATTTCCTAAATGAAACCTCATTCGATGGGCTAGGCTCATGAAAAAGTAAACATTGAGATAATGGCGGTTGCTTGCCATTGCCCGCAGTTGGGTTAGCAACACAGCGGTATTGCAATATTGCGGTTATCGCAACAGCCCTAACGCCGCCGTGACTTGCAAATAGAAAAACACCGCTCACAACTCTGCTTGGCTTCACAATGCAATTCAATGTGTGGGGGTTGAGGTTCTGAGGCAGTTCGTTTTGAGCTCGAAATTAGCGAGCCTTGTCGACAATGACACATCCTGCCTCTAAGTTAAGTGCAAGTCTGCTTACCTGATTGTTGCAGGTACCGCAGTACTGTTTGATCTGCCCCGGCTGCAGCCTGCGGTCGGGTAGGCACTGGAGACACTCATGCTCGGCCAGCCTCCCACAGATAAAGCATTCTCTGGGAGCTGAGGACGAGGGGGCAGAGGAGTTGTTATGGTGACGAAACCCACTCAGTCACAGAATGCATTTGTAACGCTGTTTATGTGACGTAGTGCTGATGAAGAGGCTGAGACTAGAGACTGTTTATGTGACGTAGTGTTGATGAAGAGGATGAGACTAGAGACAGTCTCTTATGTGACGTAGTGCTGATGAAGAGGCTGAGACTAGAGACTGTTTATGTGACGTAGTGCTGTTGAAGGAAGAGGCGGAGAATACAGTAACCTCCATGTAGCTCACCGTTGTGTAGAAGATCTGTGATATCGAGCTCAGTAGAGGGGATGATGTGCGGGAACATCTTAAACTTCTTTCCAAATCTTGGCATCTGCACTATCAGACAATGTGGGATCTGAAATGCAAACGTGGAAGACAATCGTGAGGTTTAAGGTGATATATCCGATATTTCAAAAATGTATTACAGCAGCAAGCAACTATTTTCTATGTAGTGCAGCAATGGAGTCCTGAGCAGAGAATTATTGTAATCTGGGCTCCTCAGCTCTTTGTTTACACGGTCGGGTTGGCCGCATGCGTGTCCGACAAAACATTTGTTTTGGTCTGGTGCGACATTTAGTGGCAGAAAGTCACACAGAGCCACTTGAACATTGTGCTACGCAGCTCTGCGGGGACCGCAGCGCCACACCCACCTCCTCAAACTTGAGGTTGCACGACATGAAGGAGGCGTCCAACAACTGCTGGACGCTGGGCACCTGCGCAACCTGCTCCCGATCCAGAATGACCTGGAAGGTGTAGGCTCCCTGAGCGCTCTCTCCCCCCGACCTATTGAGAGGAACACCAGTCACCAGCTAAGCCTTGGCATCCCAGATTCGTTCACAAATGACAGTACGTCCATGGAATCTGGATTCCCTCAGTTCATTTTTGGACGTCATCAATGGGCGCAAGCCAAAGTGCCTCTGGACATAATTGGATAGGCCCACAACCAATCAGAGCAACTAAACCTGGTTAACAAAAATTAAATAGCTCCTCCCGACTCCTCCCACCACAAGATATACAGTTGTGATTGGCCCAGCCAATTCCAGGGATTGTGTGAAATCAGTCTGAATGGGAAGGTAGCCAGATTAATCAATCTGCCAGAGCAAATTAAACATGATGACCCCCCCCTTCCCAAGCTAGTCATCTCATCATCACACCACCAACAGAAGGATCCTGTGCAAGCTCACGCACCTACCTGAGTTTGAGCAGAGGCTCCATGCAGAGCACACTCTTCAGCAGGATTGTGATGAACTCTTCGGGGTCTGTGGACAGGGATGACGAGGCCATAGGGAACTAATGGCTGCGGATGTAGGGCAGCCACTCATGACCTGAGAGATCGCCCTGATCTCGACAGCTCCCAATTTTCATTTCGTCACTAAATTTGGAACCCCTCGATGCAAAAGTGCTTGTGGCCCGTGCAGAGCTCAATCGAGCCAATTTGCGATCAGCGTACATTCGGTCGTTTCGGCTTTTTAACCACTCCAATTGGATGAGATAAATGTAGGACGTCCAATAATATTTAAGGAAATTTGACTGGGCTGGGCTTAAAATGGGTCAATTGAGGAGTTCCAATCCACACCGATAGTTGCGGCAATGTTGCACTGTAGCTTGCGAGATCAGGATGGTCTCACAACAACGCACAATAATCTCATAACAAAATAGAAAAAGCTTTTATGTCTAGGGGAAAAACTATTACTAGAAGCCAATGAAAGAGAAAAGCAGTGGGTTGGGCAAACCTTTTTCTTCGGTTAAGTAGGTGTCACAGCCAAGCTGTTTGCGTAGTTTCATCACACTCTTTGCTGGCACAAACCCTTGTCTGAGAACACAGTATCTGTTAGCTGATATCATTGACTTACTTAGCCGACAATCAGAATGCAAACACAACAATGACTTTACGCTAAAACAAATATGCAATTGCATACAGTACAAAGAGATCATATCTTGCGTAAAACATTTCAAATATTTGCATTGGATTTTAGTGAAATGTCATTTTCAGTGTCACTAACAAAACAAAAGTTACATGCGTACCAGATAAAAGTAAAACAAAAAAAAAGGCCCTTATTTAGCATAACTGTAGTATTGGTGGTGGTAGTATTTGATTTAAAACAAGCGGCATTTTGTGTACACCTTCGCAGTCTGTTGACAATGTCCTTTCTCAAAGTCCTACTTAAGGATTGTTCTGGTGGAGCTGGGCAGATCCTGTCCAGGGCCACAGATGAACTGAACAAGCTGAAGATAGAGAACCAGTTTGGTCAACCTTTGTTCTGAAGTTGCACAAATCTAAATAAAACGACACACACACGCACGCACACGCTGAGCTGCCATGTGTGTTTTACCTGAAGAGCGTAGCATCAAGGTAACAGGAGTTAAAGTGACCCTGAATTCCCTTCATTCTTCCAACTAGCAAAGACAAGGCCTTTGATTCAAGGATAGGTGGGGCATCCTCTTCCTCTTCTGAGTCCTCTGAGGGCACTGAAGAACATTGAATGGTTAGATGAAAAAGTGTAGTCAGCTGTTATAGGGAAAGATTGTCAATTGTTTGATCAATGGTAAATGGACGCAAGGTGCGACCAACCACCGGGAGCAATTATGGGGTTAGGCATCTTGCTCAAGGATGCTTACAGGTAGGTCAACACCGGGGGTTCAAACCCACAACCTCCCGGCTAGGAGCCCAACACACAGACCACTAGATCATCTGCCCCTTATATATGCAAAGTGGCCATCAAGTGTACACATATGCGTTGGTAAAAGCAAGTACATCCAAGCCTTTAGCGGCATCTGAGGACTGCTATACCTGGGGGCTCCTCCTCCGTGACGCAGAGGGTCTCGTCTGCAGCAGGAGATGAGAGAAAGCGGCTGTCAGGGCTGCACTTTGTTACAGGCACAAACAAAGCCATGCCGTCTTTGCAGGAGAAATACCTCTTGCCACCGTACTTGCCATCAGAACAGCCACAGATCTCATAGTCCTGAAAGAACCAGGAAAAACAGTCAGGGTCACAAAGGTGCAATACCAGACCGGCTACTAGAAATACATACTATTATTATTATTCAATAATTATGTACATACTAACGCCCATTTGTGAAATCTTTTTCATTTGTATTTCAGTGAAAACCATTTATTGAAGGTTTATTTAGCGTAATGGCATAATGGCATCCTGTGAGAACAGACATCTTAACACATACAAAGTTATTGGTGGGAAACACTACAGTAATGCCCTATAGGATTCACAATGCGTCTCAATGTGTGGGACGCCTGATGGAGTACATTTGGATTTGAGCTCGAAGTTGGCATTCTCAAGAATGACTAACCCTGCCTTTAAATCTAAGTTTCTGCGGTGATGAACAATATGACATGTTATTGAGATGGCACTACCGACACCTACATAACACTGCCTCACTTTGAAGCAACCAGTGGGAAATTCTAAACAACAAGGAAAAAACTGACAGATATAGCTGGAAATTGCAATGACACTGAAATAAAAAAAAGAACTGTTGCTGCTCAGTTACTGCCGATTCTAATGAATAGCTCTTTTTAAAAAGGAGCCATTCATTAGAATCAGGTGTGTTGGAGCAGGGAGACATCTAAAACATGCAGGGCAGCGGTCCTCTAGGACCGGGAATGGGGAACCCTGATGTATGGCATTGAAAGGAGAGGTGTTTTTGTTCAAACATCAAAAAGTGTTCTCCAGAATGCCTAGTCCACACGCACACGGCTACTTTGAAAAATGTAGCTCTCTCTACGCCGTGTGGCCTTTCATCCACACAAACAGTGCATAGGATCACTAAAGGTTTTGAGCTAAACTTCCAGTGAGACAAGGTTTATAAACTCCATATTCACATGTAGACAAGTAAAACGGTTTAGCTTGCAAGGTGTGCGCCGATATCTCCTTTGTTTGACGTGAGAGTGTGCGCCGTTATATGCTTTGTTTAAATACAGTACATGATTATTCTTCACAGGCTTGAAAGCATGCAATTTCAATTGCAAAAAACGCTCACCTGGAGTAAGAAAGGTGTCGGCTGGTTGAAAGATGTAATATTATACTGTCACGTGTCGATCACTTTTTGGCATTACACCTGCAGATGCTGCGAGATGCTGTATTGTAACGATATACTGTAATTAATCTAGCCTACATGTTTGATTGAATTTTTTCATTTGATTATGTTCTTTAAAAAGGATTGGACTACATATAGACAGTTGCTGATGTGAACATGAAAATGCCGACTGGATTTGGCAGCCAGGTGTTAGCAGGTAGGCTAGGCTACTAAACCAGAAGCTTTCAAATAATGCATCTTGACTCTGAACCACAGTGTGTGCTTATTTCTGCAATGAAAGCATAGCTACCATACCGTAGGCTGTTAAAGGCCAGTAAACTGTAGAAAGCTATGGAATTGTATGCAGGGCAGTACATTTAGTAGGCCAATAACTGGCATTGGAGCAGGATAAATACTGGGTTGATTAGAATGCTCTCTGAGCTTTTATATCTTCGTGGTGTTACGGGGAGGGGTAAGCAAATTGGGGGACCAGATATGCATGTAGTCCTCAGTTTCTGGTCCTCCCAAAAAAACATGAACAGAGAAATTATGAAACGGTTTAACTCTACAATTCAATACTACATAGTTAAGTGTTTTCACACGTTTAAAAGCAATGGATTTCTAACATAACATATTTCCAAGTAAATCTCTGGATTTGCTGTGCATGGTCTTTAACGTCTGACTTTGTCATTGACTTACGTAGTTGGTCGTCATGCATGTCAATCAAAACACCTCGCTTGTCACGTAGGCGGGTACTGACGCAGCTAGCCAACACTGTGTCCCAGACTTTACGTAAGTAAAGGCTGCCTCTGCGAGACCAGACACAACGTGACCTGACAACCAGGGGCCAGACGCCGCCACTCACCAGCTCCACACCCGCCCAGGTGTGGCTCCTCCCCGCGGGGACCCCCATCCACCGGATGACCCCGTACACAGAGACCCCCGTGTCCGACACCACCTCCACCAAGGAGCCCACCTCCAGGGGCCCAGGGGGATGCAAAGGGCTGTTCAAGCCCCCGTCTGTCCAGCAGGTGGCCGCCCCCACACTGGGCCCAGCCTGTCTGTCTGGAATTGAGGAGACACCGGGGAAGGGGGGGTGAATATGTGTGGGTGTGTGTGTGGGGAAGGGGGTGTAAGTGTGTGGTGGGGTGCGTGTATGCGACCGTGTTTTGTGCGAGTGTGGTTAAAAGTTTTAGTTCTCATCTATGCCTCGCAAACCTGGTGTCAGGTGTGTGTCTGTTAGCAACTCAGAGCACACAGTCACATGACCACCGCACGGTCACACACTCGTGGTCATGTGACTGAAGGCAATGGTATTTCAGAGATTCACAGGCAAGTTTTTCCAGTTCTGTAGTAGAACATATCAAAATAGTTCTATGAGCAGAACAGCTAGATATGAGTCTCTCCTCTCCCCTTCCTTCCCCGCCCACCACACAATCACAGGTCCATTATTGATGTTCTTACATTTACTTAGAATTATGAGTAACGTCTTTTTTTGCCGAATATACAAATGTACTTTACCGTCTATATTTAATAGCTCCACAATGCAAAAAAAATAATGCTGCTAGGCCTATTGCATGTTTTTCTTAAAACGCACGTCACATTTTATATTAATAATAATATGGGTGAGTTTCTACTGACCATGGACGCCGTCTCTCCAGTGCGTTCCCAAGGTGGCAGATTGAGGAGCCACCTGGACGATGTCTGCTGCACTAAAGAGGGGCAGATGATTGTGCTTTTGAGTATGCTTCTTTGAGCAAACACTCTCATCAGAGTGCTAGAAGGGAGAAGAAAATAAACAAGACATTACACTCATGGATGGCTTCACTTGGCTGTCGCAGATAACGCACCTCCATATTCTTGGTATATTGCACCACATGGACTATCAAGATTAGCCTACATAAGGTCTCCATAACAACAGATCAGATTAATAGTTTGCTAAAAGACTGCGACTCACTAATGTGCTGCTTTTAAAGAAACCTAGTGATCTGATCTAGCTACAGTTGTATGTAATAAATATCTGAAACAGACAATATTTATCAATACATTTAGTCTAGATTATTTACAGATTACCTAAATTGGCTAATGTCCGTTAGACACCCACACGTTTGACAGTTTTTTTTTTTGCATGAAACTCCAAGCCACAACTTTCTTGGCTTTTAGCATTCATTATGGAGTGAGAAAAATAAATAGCTGACTAATTTAACTGAGCTATACGGACGTGTTCCTACTGATATGGCCAACTGCTTCGGCTGAATCTCTTCAGGTAAACGACTCACCACGAATTCCACCTCAAAACAGAGCATGTATAGGTCGTGCGG
The DNA here is from genome assembly GCA_027564635.1 of Typhlichthys eigenmanni. Classification (NCBI taxonomy): domain Eukaryota; kingdom Metazoa; phylum Chordata; class Actinopteri; order Percopsiformes; family Amblyopsidae; genus Typhlichthys; species Typhlichthys eigenmanni. Next base: position 9,860 of record JAODUK010002046.1, read on the forward strand.
ATTCTCCTTTCGTCCGACCTGCATGACGTTCTTCACTTGCCCTGGCCAGAGGGCCTTCTTGTACCTGACCACCACCAGGTCACCCTGAGAGAGTTCGCAGATGGCGGCGAACAGCTGGGGTTTACACAGCAGATCGATGCGGCTGCTGGTGGGCAACACGAAGAGGAGCAGTTGGGCCTGGTGTCGGTTGAGGGAGTAGGTGTCCTCCTTGCGAACGGCGCCTCCACTCTTGGGGCTACCCGTGCCGTTTCTGCCGCCGTACAGCAGTCCAATCACTTCCCCGAGCGGCGTTTCTGTCTCCGCACGGCCGATGCACCCCCTGGAAAAACCTTTCCTCGACTTCCCTCGTGTCACTATGAAGAAATTCTCATTAACCCCGGTTTTGGGCTCCATTGAATCCTCCAGGCCTACTGTATCCATTATGCAGCAGACGTGTCTGTGTTATCAGCGGGGGGCCGGTAAAAGCGTGTTCAGTTATTATGCTGCTAAACCCAGACTGATCCAACACTAACTGCCTAGCCTATGCCGCCAACAAAGTAGAATTTACGTTTTAAGTAGGCTCTTAAACTTTATATGTAGGCTATTAAACGCCGCACTTTATGCGAAACACCGGTTGCCACTTTTCAGACACTAGACGGCTTTTCCCCACCAGTTTCACCGTGTTAGTTTAAGATTTCCTCTACGGTAAGGTATTCTCTAAAAACATAGGCTGCCTGTGCGTGATATAAAAAACACTTGGCACAGCTCATTTATTCATTGCTGGTGTCTTGTACGGTCTCTTCAGCAATGTGGTTCTAATGAGGAAGTCTAAACGCACAGTCAGTCAATTGATAGTGACCCAACGATGCCAGTCAACGCCCATTTACATTTAGCCTTCCCGGTAGGATACTTTGGAGGTGGTGTTTGGTGAGATATAAAACAACACTGGCTATGCGCGTAGACTAAAGGTTATGCGAGAAACCGAAATGGTCTTGGCAATCCCTACATGTCTCTATAGTCTACAAGTTTGTCTATTTTCATATTTAATTAGGCTACCCTGTAGACATATTATAACTGTGTCCAGGATAGGACACAGCAAGCGCCTCGCGAAATTGTTTGTGTCTGATAAAACACATAATTCACTTAAAACCAGAAAGAATAATCAAGACACACCGCCCTCCAGTGGTCACTATTATTGGATTACTTCACAATACATTCTCGTTCTGAATGCCTACTAATTATATAATTCATAAACAAGAATACAAAGCATATATAGCCTATGCAGAAGTGTAGATAAACAGATGTTTAGTTTTATTATGCAGGCCATGAAGCTGCTGAGGTAATGGCTGAAGCATAGCTTCTCTGGATCCCACTGACCACAGACAGGGCCTCCACCCTATGAACAATATGCCCCACCTCACGCAGGCCCTCCACATCCGCCTCTGGAAAAGCAGCTGAAGGAACACAGAAACGGGCAGTCCGTGAAATTACCAATGCAACACAAAAATATGAAAAGTTATTATTTTATACACTTACAGTCGACCAGAAGGGTGTTTGGTTGAAGTTGTGGGTGGAGTCTACCCAGCGACAGGCTGTCGTTTATATTTTTATGGTAGTACAATATGTTTATCAACACCTAAAAATCAATAAATAAAATAGGTTATGTAGGCTACCATGGCTACATCACATTAAAGATGCTCTGTGATTTAGGAGAGCTAACTAAACGAGAGCTAGCTTAACAAAGTAGGAAAGAGAGCAAGGTTTGAATCCACAACCCAAACACATCTGCTCCCCCCCTTTGGAGCCTGTTGAGATACCCGTTGTTGCTGTTTGTGGTTTGTGCCTATGTACATGACCGCCAGACAAGTGGCTCCGATTGGTCAGAAATCTTATGTAAAATCATCTTGTATATTACTTCACTCACTTATTAGCTATCTGATGTCCATGGCACCTGTAACAGTAAACATGTACGGCTCTAAAATCCTACACAGCTCCGTTTAAATAAACTTGAGCACATCTGAATAACACCTGTGTAATCCCACTCAGACTGTGGATGCCGTCTGAGTTGCCGAGGGCCATGTAGAATCCACACTGCTGCCAGTGGGGCACCACTATGGTGGGCATGAGACCGGACAAAGGCCTCTTGCCAGGCTGGACTCTGTTTCGCTGTAACCACACACACACACACACACGATAATCACAATATAAAAACAGGATGTTCTCTCACACACACACACACAATATAAAAACAGCACATTCTCTCTCTCACACACACACACAATAAAAACAATGCGTTTGCCAAACTACAGCTTTAGTGCAAATCACAGGTGGGGAATTAGTGAAAAGAATTAAAGTATTGTTGAGGAGGATATGAACTCTAGGGGGGAGGAGTAGTAGGGGAGATGTGACCTCTAGGGGGAGGAGGAGTAGGGGAGATGTGACCTCTAGGGAAGGAGGAGGAGTAATAATAATAATAATAAACTTTATTTGTATAGCACCTTTCATACACAATGTGCAACTCAACGTGCTTTACAGTTA
>JAODUK010002047.1:523-35415 GCA_027564635.1 Typhlichthys eigenmanni
CAGGGTGCTAGTGGACACATTGTGGAGGCACATGGTGCTAGTGGACACATTGTGGAGGCAGAGGGTGCTAGTGGCTACATTGTAGAGGCACAGGGTGCTAGTGGACACATTGTGGAGGCACATGGTGCTAGTGGACACATTGTGGAGGCAGAGGGTGCTAGTGGCTAGCTAGCAGCTCACCAGCGGACATGGCCATGGTGGTGCCGGTCATCATGCCCATGGGCACGGTGTTGGCGCGGGCACCCGGCGCGCCCACTGGGCTGGGGTAGAGGGCGGAGGGGATGCTGTTGGGCTGCACCACCGTGGTGTGGTGGATGACGTGGGGCTGCGCGGCGTACACCGGCTGTGTGTAGTACGCACCCTGGGGCAGGGACGGAAAACAGTTAGTGAAGATGTTCAATAGTGCCTCCTGCCTCTAGATGTCGCACCAAGCGTACCAGCGTTTGGTCTGAGACGCACACAAGCACACACACATGCATGCACTATCATACAAAGAGAACAAGGAACAGAGGAGTTCGCATTTCAACACACATAGACAGAGTGTGATGTCATTCTCTGATACTATTGCACCGCTATATCTTTACATAGAAAAAAGTTCCTACATTAATGTTTAAAACATCATATAGCATACCTTTAATTCAGCAATCAACAAAATCATGCTGAAGACGTAATAAAAAAAAATTATAACATTTTTAAAGATTCTTCTTTTATTATCGTAAACTCAAAAGCAATGTAAATGAAAAATGCACGGTTATATTATTATATAAAAATGTAATACTATTTAATTGAACAAAATGAGCTATAAGATTGAGATGAATTTAGGCCCCGATTCCTTACCTGAGCGTAGAGGTTCTGTTGAGGGTAGACACTCCTTATGGGGTACATAGCGGTGGGATAAGGAGTAGGAGATGGGGAGTAAGGGGGGGGTGCCCCATTGGACTGGGTAGGGGGTACTTTGTAAGGAGTCCCAGCTGTATATCCTATAGGACAGAAATAAAGAAACAGACTGTAGAGGACACCATCTAGGTATTAGGTACAATGTATTCCCAACAATTACATTTGACTGGGAAAATTAAACATATATTTAAATGTATAAAATCTAATAATAATCTAATAAAATCTACTTCAAGTATTTAAAGCTAGCAATTGTATTCAGAATGTATTCTGTTTCTGCATGTGTATGCAGTCATTAAATAAAATGACTAGTGTGTGGATGTATGTATGTATGTGTGCATATGCCATAGCGCATGTGTGGGTGGGTGAATGTGTGTGTGCGTGTGCATGTGCATGTGCGTGTGTGTATTAGACAAGCAATCACTGACTGAAGGCTGCGGCCGAGGCCTGGTACTGCCGGCCCTCTGAGCTGGCATCCATGGTGGGGTCATAGGAGCCCTCCTGGGCCCCGGCCACCTCCATGGAGGTCTGGGGCCAGCCCTGCTTCACCAGCAATACTGATACACACACACAGAGACAGGGTTACACACACCGCGCACACATACACACACACACACACACACCGCGCACACACACACAGAAAGGGTTACACACACACACACACACACACAGAGGCAGGGGTTTCATACATGCAAAAAGGGGCGGGGCATGGGAAAGGTAAATTACAGTGGAAATAAACCTCCACCTCATTATCCTATGTAGATTAAAATGTATACCCTATGTATGCTTGTTTTTCATAACTGTGTCTCTGTGTTTGTCTCTGTATAAATCTGTGTTATGTCACAGTATACATGCTGCTGCCTATCATAGCCAGGCTAATCGACGGCCAGAGCGCCGTGTTCTCACACCTTCTTTGTGTTTCTCGCTTTCGTTCCCCTAGTGTTTGCGTTGTTGCAGTTGCGTTTTCCACCCCTGTCGTGCGAAATGTTTACAGCCAGGTGTCTTTTGCAAAAGTAATTCTTAATCTCAATGTGTACTTCCGGCTTAAATAAAGGTTAAATACATTTTTTTTTATTAAATAAAAAAGGCATCTGAATGTGAGAGTTGTTTTCCTTTTTCTAATTTCCTCATCTCATACCAGTCGTGCCTGACGTGTGTGTGTGCACGTGCATGCTCACTCTTACCTTGTGGGTAGCCAGCGCTGCCTGTCTGGTAAATGCCTGGTGTGTATGTGGCGGCCGTCGCTGCTGCAGGGTAACCCGCAGGGTAGCCTGGGGAGGTGGAGGAGGAGGAGGAGGAGGATAATCATGACATATTAGTCTTCCCGAGGCATGCCAGGTGAGTGTGTGTGTGTGTGTGTGTGTGCGTGTGTGTGTGTGTGTGCATACACACACACACACTCACACAGTCAGCTGGGATGAGATGTCCCATCTGATGGAGTTGTTGTGACTGCCAGAAGCAGAAAGACAACACTCCAACACAGCTTTAGGAGAAGATCAGTGAGCTGGATGCACCTCAGAATTAGCCTGGTGAATATAGTCTGGCCACGCTCCATTGGGAAGTGTTCGCGGTCGTTGCCTCCTACTTGGCGTAGACCTCTGGTTCATTTTGAAACTATTAGGAACGCGTTTAACCAATTGTCGTTGGCACAACGGTTTTGGTCGCCTCATCTAGCTCTGCCACGATTTTGAAACATGCTTGACTTCAACGTCATCTCACTAACCCACCCTGATTGGACCAAACGCTAATGCAAACTGGGTTTCCAGACTATAATCTCAGCCAAATCAATTTAGCTGAGAGCAATAGCCAGGCAGAGGCAGGCTACCTCAGAAGTAGCCTGGGAGGAGGAAAAGGTCATTCTGCAGAAGAAGCAGGAAGATGTCCTCCATGCAATTGGAAAATTTGATTGTCTCCATAATGTCAGTATGTTAAAGGTGTAGCTAGTACACCTTTTGTCTAATTGAACAAATATCGTATTTCGCTAGCCACCGGCTACTGTACATCTCTCACCTGTAGGACTCTGTGAGGTTGATGTAAGCAGACCAGCAATCCTGGTAGAAGGAGAAAAAGGCCCTGCACCAGAAGCAAGACAGTGTCCTCCGTGAGAAGGTCAATGGAAGGTAAGATGACTCCCCAGGCAGAGTCATCACCTTTGACCCCCCGCCATTAAATCAAGCTCCTAATGGCCTCAATAATAAGGTGCTTACTGTAATATGTCATACCAGAACAGGATTTTTATTTTTTTTATTTTAATAAGAGTAGAGAGAAGAGAAAATAACATTAGACATTAGAAGAAATTGAGTTAGGCTTGAGTGCCAGGAGGTGGAGAGGTCGCTAGTCGAGGTATCTAGGTGGATTGTGGTTCTTTTTCAAACTAGTGTTACCAGTATTTTTATGAATCTTAAGTTTGTGTCTGTCTGTCTGTGTGTGTGTGTGTGTGTGTGTGTGTGTGTGTGTGTGTGTGTGTGTGTGTAGAACTACAGTATACTTGACATCCATCATAGGGACAGTGCTCATCTTTACGAGTAATTTATGTCTCTTTTAAAGTGACAGGTGTGATAGCGGAAGGCTCTACACAGGCACATCCTACATCGACAAATACAGCTCCATTTCTTCATGTATTGCTTGATAACCACGTCCAAATCCAATTTTGATAGTTTAACGGCAGAACGAACGGTTTCAATATCAGGCAAGGTGCCCGGTTTAAAAGGGTTGTACTGTCTCTCTTCATTATTCATGTGTGTTATGGGCATAACAAACAATAAACCATTTTAGAGTGTCATCATACATCCCCTAAGCCAGGCTCATTTCCACTTAGTTTGTACCTAGGCGGATTGCTATTATAGCGGAGGATTTGCCAAGTTGTAAGAAAGAGCCCATTTCTGCAGAGAAAACAGCTCTTCTGCTCGTTTGCAAAGTGAAAGTGCGCAAGCAGACCACCTATGGTGTCAGAATTCGACACGACACCGACAGAGAGGGTGTAACACACTAAAGGTGTATGATTTATTCACAGACTTTGAAAGTGGTTAGGGAAACGTATGCTTGGTACCTCGTAAACTACGATCAATACCTCAAAACCAGATGGGAGGGAAGAGTGGGATTAAGTACTGACTGACAGGTGTTTAGTATTCTGGTGATTGCGAGGCAGGATATGGTCAGGTGACGAGAGATTTCTGGAGACGGGGAACAGACATCACATATGGAAACAGCCGGTTTCCACCAAGCTCCTTTAAATACATTGATGTACATGCTAATAATCTCTCACATAGTACTATAATTTTTTTTCCATATATATATATATATTTATTTTATTATTATTATTATTATTTTTTTTTTATTTTTTTTTTTGCATATTTGTCTGCTTCTGTGTTATTTAAACAATGTGGGCGCTGGACTAGCTAAGACCTGCTAGCTAAAACTATAGCTAAAGCCGGCTTTACACCGGGTATAAGATAGGGCCAAATGTCTTTAGTTCTTGAGGAGCCTTCCAGCAGCTAGGGCATTTTGAATAATATTCAACCCGAAAAACTAAACCAGGTATGCACTGGTTATGAAAAATCAAATGGACATTAACACATTTCCACTGCATATAACAGTGGCATTTGTTACACAGGACCATCTGGCAAGCTAGGCAATGAAAAGGGTAGTCACTCAAAAACACTTGGCTGGTGATCGGATGAACTGAATGATTGTCTATCACAGTGGTTAACGACACTGCTAGATTATGTCCATATCTGCCAGTGTCTCACTGATAGGTCAAAACCACTGGTGGTTCGGACTAAAGCGCGACATTTTCAAGCCGTCTAGACTGAAGTCAAACTGAATCATGCAAGATCAGGATGGTATCACGAGGCTAGCAAGGACCCTAACCTTAACCCTAGCAAGAACAGGTTACTGCACTATATAATTGCATAGGCTATAGTTAGGGTTCCTAACCAAGTACATATTTAAAAGCCCTTGTACTAACCACGCGGGAACCACCGGTGCTGAGAAATGAAAACCAATGCGGAAGTTATGGGTGACGTCACACCCATAGCCATAGGTTTATCCATGTATACATACAGTCAGTGTGCGGTACAAACACACTGGCGTTTTGTGTTAACGTGGCTCACATCCACAGGACATTGTGGCAGTATATTGGCCTCATTTGATTGAAATCTTCCTAACACACCTATATCACATCTTTTATGTAATTAAAATGTTCCTAAATGTTATGGAGGTGAGCGATATATTCTCTATAGCACATTTAGACACGTAAACTCACTGGCACATTTTAGATTTTTCTATCATTGTATGTGTTTCCTTTGAGTCTTTGTTGCAGTGCTATTTTCAGACTAATAGCTAATGTCAAGAGGAATACCACAGAGACAAAGGCAGCATCTTCTCCACCCCCTACAGTCACATACAACCAGCCCCGCTAATTAGCAGCGCATTTATGCAACGCGGCAGAGTCTGCAGTCTTACCGTCGACCACATAAATAAAGCCCAAGAAGACAAAAAGAGAGGGCGGTATTGAATCAAGTTAACAGCATCCGAGGCCACGCCACTACTAATCCACTCAATGGCAGGCTACTCTCTCCAGGTGTGTGGCGGAGCTATAACAGGGAGCAGGGCGTTAGTAAGACAGGGACATGTGCATTTAAAGAGGCTGAGACACTCACCCCTCACTCTCTCAGACTGGCACTCCAATTAGCATTAGCTACATACTGTATGTGTGTGCATATGGCTGTTTGTCACACGCTAAGCTAGTTAGCTAGCTAGCTTAGCTAACTAGATGTTTTGAGCTTCTCATTGCCCGCACCCAATGTCACCAAACTCTTCTGAAGTCAAGTCAACAACAGGTGAAGGATTGCGGTAAGGAAGGGGGGGGTAAGCCAGTAACAGCATCGAGGGCACCTTTATCACGTCGGTTGGCATGGCAACAACCTGGCTCGTGAATCACCAGTGGAATGTCAGGGACAATACATGCCCCCCCAGAAAGACCACGTTTACATAGTACCTGCGATCATCGCATCTCACATACACCCTGTTTCTGTCTGTCTGTGTGTATGTGTATGTGTATGTGTATGTGTGTGTGTGTATGTGTATGTGTGTGTCTGACGTCTGTGGAGGGAAGCTGATGCAAGACTTCACACACATTGCTAGTCGTTAACATTATTCTTCATGTAAGTGTGACAGCAGAGGCTAATACCCTACATAGCGCTGTGCCTTATGTCGAGGTCACTTCAAGGGTAAAGGGTGGAAAACGTGGATGGAAAAAAGGTGAAACAGATAACCTTCTGTGACGGATATCTTCCAATGTAAGGCCTTACAGTGGAAGATATCCGTCAGACGTAACTTCTTTTTGGAAGCTGTCGGCCTCTTTTCTAGATTATAATTATCCCTATGGAGCGGACCGGGTTTTTAAATGCGCCATGGGCGCTGAATTTAAACTCTGCCACAGACGCTTTTTTCAGCAGCTCTGGGCTTCTTTTTCGGTTGAGAAAAGTTAAAACTTCTCAGAAGGAAAAGCCCTACGTCATCCGCTTTTTTGACAGTTGACCAATCACAAGCGGCGTAGCGAGACCTGGTGTTTCCCATAACAACCGTAATAACCGTTTCAGCTGCTTTTGTTTTTTTTTCCTACATGAAAAATACCCATGCCAGCGCTTTTAGTTACGTCTGAACGTGGACTGAATCTGGGCCACAGCGCACCATATCGCATTTACACAAGTGTGTGGCAGTGTCATATGAAGCTGTTACGGGGCTCACCTGCATATGCAATGTTCTTAGGATTGCCATAGGGAGTCCCTGGTTGGACAGGGCTGTACACAGGATTCATAATGGAGGACACTCTACCCTTGCTGCAGGATAGATATAGAGACAGAGAGGAAGGGTGGGGATGGAGGGGGAAAGGTTATGAGGTTATGACGGGAGTAACGGCGGAGGACAATCCTGACGCCGCCATCTGAGCACGTCACCGGCGCAGCTTTGCCGATGTGATGCGTGATGGGACAGATGGTGCACGGGTTCACACAGACGGCATGAGGACCAATCAGGACATCGGGTGACCAGCCAATCGAATAAACAAAAGCAGACAATGACATTAATTAATGAAACACGACATTGTTAATTTCTCCAAAAAAACTATGCTTGCTCTGGTTTCAGATATTTTCTCTTCTCTCCTTCTCCTTCTGTGTTTCTACGAGAGCGTTCAGTTCTAGCTTTTTCAGTTTCACAAACACAAAAATGGCTACAGGCTACATACAGAGAGCGAGGATGGCACCGGTTCCAAAGTAAGGAACTGACATATTGTTGGGTGTCAACGACAGAAAAAGAGGATAAAAGGTGAGCTAGTGGCAGATATACTGCTGCAGCAAGGCATATTCAATCTAAAAATACAAGATGGAGCATTCCCACATAGGAAGACAAGAGGCTTTGCAATTCCTAAACTCAACCCAATGATTAGTTTCTGAGTCAGGGTTCACTTAATTATGAGCTTTTGTTTGTCCACCCTGGAGTTCTTCATCGGCCGGAGTCTCTGCTATTTCTCTCCTCCCGTCCGACGGTCCACGGACATCGCTTGCTTTGCCGGGTTCCTGTTTGCGGATCCGATTGATGCCCATTCCCTCTCTGACAATTAGACCCTACACTTTCACGAGTTTATCACAACAAACTCACCTTGCCTTTTTTACATCTCCCAACCGCGCACCACTGGACGAGCAGGGGTTGGACAAAGAAATAGCTGACTATACCTTTAAACTAATTTCTGCTATTTTCAACACTAAATAATACATTGTTTCTCTCTCTCTCTGAGTCTTTGTGTGAACAGCGCCTCAAAGGTAACCATTTTAGATGGCTCAAGCGTTTCGCAGTAAAAGCATTCATTATGATACTTCATTACCGATGAATGTATTCAATTGAGAAGGGTAGAAGTAACACTAGAGATTAGAGCTGCCTAATCGTCTGTAAGTGAAGCTCTTAAAAGTTACTGGCTAATTGAACGAATTGAACGAGCCAAACGAGCTGATGCCTCCAAGCCTTTGTGGTCATGCAGCAGCACAACAGAGAGAGAAAAGATGCCCCAGGAAGTAACCAGCTAAACCAGCTAAAATAACTACAGTCTACAGACAAGATATGAATCACATCAATAATTTAACAGCAGAAAATAATTGTAGGGGATGAGTACACTGAGAATGAATGGGCTGAAGGAATGGGAGCAATAGCTCATTGCCAGGGACCTTTAGACAGCGCAATAATTACAGATAACAACATGAAAAATAGACCAAGAAGCTTAAAATATCACTAATGATGCAATCAATAGACAGCTGTTTTTAAAACCTAGGTGGGACTGTTTAATCATTTCACTCTGCCGATTCAATTCTAGCCGTACACAAATTACACATTCACACACGTCTGATTTAACCATATACAAACACTACGCAACACCGCGACACTACGTCAAGACTGTGATATTATGCAGTCCACTGACTGCATCTTCTCCTGGTAAGTCAGCCATGTACTGCAGGGATTCAATGCTCCTGGCTGGCTGGGCCACTTCCCACTCACTGTAAAAAAAAGCTAGCACCCACCTTAGCCTTCCTAAAATAACCTAGTGGCTTCCAGCAACAACAACACAAAGAAAGATAGCACAATGAGCGAAGTAACACTGCACTGAGTCTACAGGGACACACAGACACACAGACAGAAAGACAGACAGACAGACAGACAAATACCACAGTAGGCTACCAGTATGTAGACATGTAAACAAACAGAACCATGTCAGATAGATGTTGTTGTTTTTTTTCCATCCCTTGAATACTATCCATGATTTTATCTCTGGCCAACATTTGAATGCCCAGCAGTGGTACAATCAAACTGCCACAATAACAGCCATTTAGTCTTTCAGTTCCAGAAAGAGAAAACAGATCGTGGTCTTAAGAGACAGCAGCGCCATGGCCAGAAAGATGCAGAAACAACACTACCTATGCCTCTCTCCTTCAGCGCTATAATCCAACCGATCGATCGACGCGCAGTGTGGCTAATAAAGCATTCCTCCATAAACTGTAAGTGGAATTTAATGACACCACAGGCAAACTTGAGGCTTAAAACAAAGCATACAGTAGTACTGCTATTTTGCATTAAAAAGATGAATGCTTAGAGGATCATAACAGTTATGGCAATTCACAGCGGGGTTAATGTCATGCTTTTATAGCCTATGGTTTTAAATATTTAAAACATCACACAGAATAATAATTGATGTGTAAAAGGCCGGACAAAGATGTATCCTCAACTGCCCACACATATTATAGCTAGCATGCATAATAACAGGGAGATGAAACACAACATTTTCTACACTGACCTCTTGAGGTTCTGAATGCTTTCGGGATGATACAAGAAACTCAATTGGTCAGCGTTGAGGCCGTTGGTCATGCTCATGGCAGTGTAAGCGAGGAAATGGCAATACAAATCTGTGAAATAAAAAATATAAAAAAACTATTGTGAGTGTAATACAGCAGTAGAAAAAGAATAATATTAATATAGCAACATGATTTTAACATTAGCACAGAAAGAATAAAAGTGCATGATAGCCAGGCAGTTACAGACACCGCTGAAGGTCAGCATAGCATAAGGACCAAAAGCTAATATATTTAGAAATTGGCATGAAATAAATTGACAATTTAAAGATATTCAGTTTAGTTCCCTTGTTTTTGTCTATGATAGAACCATATACAAGTTGCCACGTTTTGCCAGATAAGTAATCCACTGCTAGCTAGTTTTACTTTTACGTTGGAAGCTGCTAGATTATGATTGGAAATGGAAGTTTAGTTTCCAGCAAATACATCAGCAGCAGATAGAGGTTAAACAATGATGCCAAACAGGGCATGTGAGGTGTGGAATTATTTCAAAAAGGTGACACGGTTCAGTGCCAGATCTTTCACCAGTTAAACAAGTTAAAAGAGAAATAACTTTCAAATGAGGCACAAAAGCATTTACCCCTAAAACTGGACACTCTTTGTTTTTTGCAAGAACTGGGAAGTTTTTGCAAGGATGGTCGTTCGTGTTCACATTTGTGTAGTTAATGGTCAGTATTGGTCAGTTTGGTTTAATTCAGTGATTTGACATTTAGCCGTTTTTGTGGAGACGTTTGGCATACAGTATGTGAATAAACGTGCAAATGTGAGTGAATAAACAGCAATAGTCATATGACATGTGTTAAAGGTGTCTTTTTATTTTATTAAATAATAGTCTTTACTAGTCGACTACTGAACAACTGGGAAAATGCTGATCCATATTCCGCAAGCATCTCCTACATGACCTTGGACAAAACCACAGTAAAGGACAGGACTGTAAACCAATCTTCAACTGTAATTGCAACCTCTCAGGGGAAAAAAAGGAGCTAAAACAGCACAAATCATTAAAAAAAGCATAGCGGAAGTTCATGCAGGACGCGTGTCACGTTGTTGGGTCATCAACAGATATACCAGCTGGTTCTGCTTAACACGCGTTGGTCAGTTACCTGAGTGTGTATTATGAATGTGTTAGGTTGGTTACCTACTTCCTGCTGCCTCCCCTGCCCCCCCGTTAGCTCCCCCCTCCTCCCCCTGCACCGCATGTCATGTTGTGTGTCTGTGTTGCTCGTTGTATGTTGTCTTGTGGCTTGTGCTGTTCCTCGGGGGGGGGGGCTCTCCTTGCGTTCTCCTACTGTGGCTTTCCATGTATGTGCATGGAAAGGGCTTCCATGTATGCGCATGGATTGCGCATGGATTGCGCATACAAGAAGACATATATTTGTCTTCTTTATTTTATGATGAAAACAAATATTTGATTTTGTGAATTTCATGTCAGTTGAGTTACCCTGAAAATAAATGAAACTGGAACCGATGTTACTACAGAAGAAAATAAAAATCCATCCTGAAAATGCCTAAAGCCTATTACCCCCCGGGCTGAATCTAAACCACATATCAAGGCAAACTTCCATTAAAAGATGTTCTCTTTGCAAAACTAATGAACGTCCATTCCTTCTTCAAAACAATGGCTGTATAGGAATTTGGCAATTAAAGTGGTTCCCTTTGTGAATCACTGTGAGAATCATTAACAGCTAAATCACATAACGGTATGTGACGATGAAAGCGATGTCAGCCGTTTAATCTAACATGCACGTTTGCTAGGGATGCACTTTTGTCTCTCTCTATCGTCTGGCAATGCCTCCTCCATCACCGTCTCTCTCTCTCTCTCTCTCTCTCTCTCTCTCATATCTCGCAATGCCTCCTCCATCTTAGTCTATCTCTCTCTCTCTCTCTCTCTCTCTCCCTCTCTTTCTCTCCGGTTGTCCCACTTACTAGCTGGCATAATGAGTTTTTAGCCGAGGTAGTCACTGTCATCTCTGGTGGTCTCAAGTGAAAAGTGTCCGCAATGTCTAAATCTCTCCATAACGAAGCCTGCTGTCCAATTCCCCACACGTCTATCTCTCTCTCTCTATCTCTCTCCTGGAGGTGAGTGATTGCCTATAGAGGCGAAGACCTGTAGACTCAGGCAAGATGCAGGGAAGCATGCCAAATGAATAGCAGCCTCAGAGAACACCAGTGGGCCTACAACGTTCCCTTTTTTTCAACACGGAGAATAGATGTCAGTTGAATCACCTCTCTCGAAGCCAGCCACATCATTGCTCTGGGCAAACCTACCCTGTGTGTGTGTGTGTGCGTGCATGCACATTTTGGTATCTAACTGTATCCTCAGCCTGAGGCAGACAGCTAGGCTGGCCTGGGGGACCTCTAAGGTGAAGCAGGGTTCAGACTCACTCGTACATGGTTTCACACAGAGAAGCTAAAAAGTCAGACTCTAACCCATTATCATTGCCTCTGTCCTCCAAAACAATGGTCCCGTGCCAAGGAAGGACACGATGCTTACGTTACACTGTAGCTACTAGCTAGCTAGTCTCAGCCTCTTCCGGTCATTAGCATTATGTCACATAAGCAACTCTGTGCTGAACGTCTGATCCATAGACCCCTGTAAGCTCGACAGCACTTTCCGAAATTGAGTAGATTTTCATTGCCCGTTAGCATTGTCACTCACGAAGTAGCCTACTTTATTTACTCATTTCAGTTGTTACATTTATTTTAAGCACTAACTGTAGCCTACTTATCTAACAGAACAATACCTGAAAACAGCCAGTTGTGTTGGTAAGTTCTCAACATATTCCTCTGTATACGTTTAACGTCCGAATTTATCATTGAGTTACGTAGTTGGTTGTTGGGCATGTCAATCAAAATACCTCTCCTGTCAAGTAGGCGGATCTTGACGCAGTTAGGCAGCGCTGTATCGCAGACTTTACGTAGGTAAAGGCTGGCTCTGCGAGACTACTAGCTAGTTACTACATACAGCTCATATTGTATACCTGGACTATGAAAAGTGTGGCTGAGTGAGAGGAACAGATAAATCTGTCACTGGAACACGTTTTAGACAAATACGTAGCTATACCGTAGACTCACAGTGTTCTGTTTTGGACTTTTACTCGCGGTACATTTGACGTAAAACTTCATGGTCCAAAATGTTATCAATACTGTTTGATAGTTTGTTTTCGCCCGCTTCCAGACAAATCAGATTGACTACCATCAGTATGTAATTTAGACAGGATCTCAGTTAGTACTGAAGCTCCGCCAAGCAGGCTTTAAAAATGGCGCCAGTTAGAGAAATTTTGAATGGAGTTCAAACTTATTTGATCAACTTACAAAAGTGGTAGTCAAGCTATCTTTGTTTGTGTTTCTTGCTGAGGATTTATTTTTGCTATAACTAAGGAATGAATCACATATCTGACACAATTTCTTAGGCTGAATGACAAAAGGAAGACCCACATGTGTACCATACCCTGAAGAAAAGATTACATAAGAATGTCCGGAGGTATATCATGTCAAAAGATCTGGATGCTTTCCCAGCTCTTGTCTGATGTTTGTGTCAGTGTAATTGCTTTAGCTGCAACAATTTGTTGTTGATGATGATGGGGGTATCTAATGCATCTGGTAGTTGGTTAATAGTGCTATTATACAGTATAGTGTACCTCTTAACTTGTAAGAAAAGGTAACTATTGGGTATATCTGGTAAACTGGCTGATTTGGCTCAGCTAACATTGCATCAACCATATCCATATCATAAACCTGGACTGAGAGGCAGGTAAACAGTTTGTGTCACCATTATCATTCGAATGACAAACACACACACACGTAGCAGTAAAGCATAGAGTACAGACAGAGGCTAGCTTTCATGCATGACAGCCCTGATGGAGAAGACGTGGTAATATAGTAGGCCCAGTTATTTGTCATTGACATGGCAAGCACTGTTCATTTTAAAATGGTGTTATTATCAAGCATACAATTGTTGATCCCACCTTTTAATACTAGATCTGATAGACATGTCAGAATCTGTATAGCTGTGGCATTGTCATGACAGCATACTAGGTCCATGATGGGTGACCAACATTTATTACAATGGCATTACAATGAAAAGTCTTGAGGTTCATAAATCTCCAATATATCATCTTTAGCTAAATAGTCACTACTATCTTAGTTAAGATACTGTATGTCAGATTTGTCAATTTTTTTAAATGCTCTTAACTATAATGCAGGAGATTCTAGTTTAAAACATTATTACAATTAATAAATGTATACTATAGGCCTACTATCAATATCTGAGGATTTTACATTGATACAAATTAAAAACAAAACCTCTCAAGTGCAATATTGATGTGAGGGCAAACAACTTAATAAAGTGCTATCTTGTTTGAAATACAATATTGATAAGAGCAAACGTTTAAATTCATTATAAATTGTCTAACACATGTTAAACATGATAGTTCTGAATTCTTGTGTATTTTCTTGAGAGAGAACAAAAAAAAAAACACGAGACCATCCAAACAAAGAATAATATTTTACAGAAGACTAGGCTTTCCATTATAGATCGATGACTTCACAATAGCAATGTAAGGGAATGCTACAGTGAAACTCACAACCCCAGATGGTGCATGCATCTAAACAGCCGTCCAAAGTAGTTCTATCTGGTTGCCAATAGAACCACGATTTAATTAAAGTGTGCTTTAAGGTAAAACGCATTCAGGCGCTGTGCTAGGCGGTAGTGCCTGCAGCGGTAGGAATAATTGCTGCGCACAGAATTTCACTTGCCTGTAAAATGGTCACACACACTCAAACTCCCGACACCATTTTGAGCCGCATGTCTTATACGAAATAAAAAAGGCTCCTGCGTACAGTGGGTATAGGCTCTATCCGAGCTGGGACAGCATCAGGGCCAATTTCATTGCGCTCATTCAGACACCCGTCATCTAATAAAGAAGGCATTGACGATTATTGGGCTACTTGCATTAGCCTTATTACTGCGCAGCATTAAATAACAATACAAATAGGGTTGGCAACGTGAATGCTTTGTTGAGGTTATAGCCTACGTGATTTTATCCGAACGAGATCGGCTACGTAGTGAACATTCCATCGCACAGTTACTTGCGTATGGCATGATTGACCATTAAACCGTTGTCATCTAGCCTGTAGTGTGTGTTCCGAACTGTGCTCGTCCGAATGGGATATTTTCATAGAAAGACATTAGCCTCATAACACCACCAAGCTAAATAAAACATCTGGCATGTCAGACTCACCCGCGATCTCCAGGGATGTTGATCGAGTCGGACGGTGCGTCAGGTTCCAGGCAGACTTGAGTGTTGTCACGGTCGTTCAATGCTGGCTGTTCCTTCTACTTGGTTTGCCTCGGCGATTTCTCCAAAGCGCCGTAGTTAGTGACATCGACGTGCACACAAAGTGGGGGGATGGGAATATTGCGATCGGGGGAAGGGGGGTTATCGGGGCTTGCAAACACAAGGGGAGGACCTTTATTTCTTCCTGAAGCTAGACAGTGGCGTTCAGCAGCCTCTACGACCCACAGCGCATAATATAAAGGATGGTGCCGTTTATAAGCACATCATGCATCCTTAAGATGCTGAGAGAGTAGGAAGAAATGGATGAATGAATGTCTATTCGGATTACACTGTTAGGAAAACATTCCTTATAGCTATGTAGTCTATAAGATACTAGCCAGTCCTACTAGGAGTAGAGCTGAGCAGATTAAAGTCCGGTCGTGTTTATAAGAGAATATTTAATAAGACAATGAAGTCTACTCGATATGCTCGACAATATTTAATTAATCAAATTAATAAACACAAATCAAATACATGTTTCAATATGGTGTAGTGTAGCCTGTAAATACTAATAGGGTCATGCAATATAGGCGATACACTTTCTGCAACCTCACAAACTGACACATATTTTAGGAAATAAAACTGGCATTACAAAAAATGTAGCCTATACAACTTATTCCACAAACGACACTGTTCGGCACCTCAGAGTACTCCTGTCTGCTGCCCTCTTCTGGCAGATATTTGCAAAACTACTCTCCACTCATTTCCTACCAGAGCACATAGTTGTATTGGCTGAGCCAGCCTTTACTTACGTAAAGTCTGGACACAGCGCTGGCTGAAAACTGCGTCAAGATCCGCCTACTTGACAATAGAAGTATTTTGATTGACACGCACATCAACCAACCAACTTCGGCTATGGCGGTAATTTGTTGAGAAATTTACCAACACAACTCTGGATGTTTTTAGGTATTGTTCTGTTAGAGAAGTAAGCTACTGTTAGAGCATAAAACATGGAACAACTGAAATTAGTGAATAAAGCAGCGCTACCGTCATATATGAATTACAGATACAGACTTGTAATAAGTTACTATTTACTTATTCAATAATCATATTAATTAATTAATTAATTAATTAATATAGTAATGAAATTACTTTACTACTCGGTATTAAGTAATTGGTTATGTTACTTGTTACATGATTACTATATTACTCTGGGTCCTTCAAAAAGTAATAATATGACTTTACTACTCAGTATTAAAAGTAAGTAGTTACGTTACTCGATACATTACTATATTTCTTTAACAATCACTACCCTGCCTTTTGAAAAATATGTAGCCAGCTCATTGTAGAATTGAATGCTCTTTATTGGAACAATAATGAACCTTAGGAGTCAACAATCAGTCAAAGTGAAAACATTGCAGCCTCACAAACCAGATGATTGACAGGTGGGTTAAGTTAGCCTACCCTAAATTTGCTAGGACCAGTAAAATAATAAAGCCACGTCTTAATAAAATGAGGGAGGAGGTTAGGGATCTGGTTTTTGTAATGCAGTAAGGCAGCGCGTTACATGGATTAGTAATTGTAGGCCTAATATGATTACTGTTTTGGGAATAGTAATGTATTACACTACTGAACAAAGTAATAACATTACAGTAACTAGTTACTGCCCAACACTGTTCGTGAGTGATAATGCTAACAGTCAATGAAAATGTACTTCTCAATTTCGGAAAGTGCTGTTCAGTTTACAGGGGTGGGGTCTATGCATCAGACAGTCAGCACAGTTGCTTATGTGATGTGATGGTGCTAATAGGCGACCAAAGGGACGGACTATAGTCCTAGGTGGGCCTATAACCCTAACCCTAACCCTAACCCATTAATTGTTGTTGTTAAATACATTTTAAGTAAGCGTGTTAAATAAGTTTTCCCTGTGTCGCTTCACATATTTAAACATAACATTCTGAATAATTTGTAGAATTTAATACATTGTTTTGTGTATGCATTACTCTGGTTGTTACCAACACCTTTAGAAATGTTTACTGAGAAAAATGGTGATGAAAAACTGTAGCATCTTAAAAATATATGACTTAAACCCAGTCCGCTGGTGGTAAAATAACGACATTACAGCCAGGCTGACTCAGAATAAACCACATGCTGGTTCCAAGACATAATCTCAGCAAATCTTTGAATGGTTATTAAACTGTACCTAATGCCAGACATCACAATGATATTTACATGTAAACTGAAACCTGACACACACTAATCCTTAATTTGTTATGAGTGTTAGGATGGACCTGTAAGAGCAAGTGTAACAATCATAAACACATCAGTGACAAAACAATGCTGTTGCTGAATATTGCCATAAAATGTAAGTAAAACAAATAAAAAAATCCAATGGAAACCCTTAGGAGCCATACAGAAACCAATCTCCTTTGAGAGAACGAAGGTGTGTCTGAAGTGAACAGACCTCTAATCCTGCATTATCCAATGAGTCACATGACCTATAACAAGATACAATTCCCCATTTGTAGGCAGGAGTCCACATAAACAGTGTCTACATGTGATTCCCACAGACCTGGTGGTCAACTTGGTTTTATATACCCAGAGCTTCTCATTTCCCTAGTGCTGGATTATTTGGTTTACTTCAGAAGCATGGCTCTGCTGAAGTCAGGGTGGCTGTGGAGACAGAGTGAGTATAGCGTTATTCTGACTCAACAGCGGTTTACATGGAGCAGTATGCAAATAGTGGTTCAATGCCT
The DNA here is from genome assembly GCA_027564635.1 of Typhlichthys eigenmanni. Classification (NCBI taxonomy): domain Eukaryota; kingdom Metazoa; phylum Chordata; class Actinopteri; order Percopsiformes; family Amblyopsidae; genus Typhlichthys; species Typhlichthys eigenmanni. The sequence goes on from JAODUK010002047.1 coordinate 17,849, forward strand.
CCATCAAGGGAATACATTTACCTTAAATTCACCATTGAAAATATTTTGCCTTTACACTAACATGGTGTGTGGTTGTTCCACACACCAAAACATGTCTTTAGGTCTAATACTATGTATATGCACATATTTTTATTATTATTCTTTTTGTAATAGTATAAGGTAGAAAATATGAACATACTCTTATGAAACTCTTACCCATAATCTTATAATCCTATAATAACTGTCTCTCTGCATTCCTTTAAGTGGCTTACAAAGGCTAAACAATGACAATTCTATAGAGAAATAGGGCAAGCAAGCTATACACACTCAAACTGCACACTACAAACTAAAACCATTGTGTTATGTTGAGGTAAATTTTTGATAATCATGGTTTTGATTTAATTTAGGATATAATTTATTAGTATAGTTTCTGTGTCTGAATACTGTACTAAGGATGGAATAGCTGTTTTCTATGCAATAATTACTTTACAATATTGCCATTTGAGAGCCAAACCTGTTAAAGTAAAATGCCTTTAACACAAACTAGTAAACACATTCATTTTTGTGTGACACATTGAAGCACTTTCAAACGTTTCCATTTCCCTCAAACAGCATCAGTCTTCAAATGCTGGACATTGAACTGGTGTGATATATGGACTGATGGAAGTCTTGTCTTCTACAAGTCTGAAAGTAGACGAGACTTTGAGCACCGTGTCGGCCTCAAGACTACATGTATAGAGGTCAGATCTGGATCGGAGTGTGAAGGTATTCCTAATCATGTTTTCTGATAATATTAGTTAATCCACCTGCTACACAATACTAGTGATCCCACAGTTTTTTAATTAAGAAAACACAGATGGTGTTGGTGTGCAAGGGGTCTTGAGTGAAGGAGACTTGAACCAAAGATACTGGAATAATAACAAAGATGGAGCATTATAATGCATATCAATGAAAGAAAAAATGTAATGCTTGTCTGTAACAGCATTTTGCTGTGGAGGCTGATGTAGGCAGCCTCCAGACAGCTAAATCCACCATGCATGGCCTGAAACAAAGTCAGTTTGCTGCAGAAATAGTGTTGTGGCCTCAGAATGATTGTAGGCACCTGGGAATTAATTTAATATACTCAAAATACCCATAAACGCCCCCAGAGAGAGATACTAAGCAATATTATGGTGAAATCTGTGGACCTCCCCATTGACTTGCATGGAACGCTGGGTTAGTTCTGTTCTGCGTAAAGGGTGATAAGTCCCCGCCCCCGTCCGTTGAGCCCGCTGTGTTTCCGAGCTCTCTGCTTGACCTGAGCTGCATTGCTGCTGCAGGTGTTACTCCTCCAGACAGCCACCCTAGGGACAACCTGGTCGTAGCTCAGCTCAGAGGCGGCAGCACGGTCAACATGTGTGCCAACAGCGAGGATGATGCCATGTAAGTCCACGCATGCAGTCGCATGTCATCCGGTCACACTTCTCGTCTTCAAGCATTTGTTCTTCATTGCTTGTTGTTTCAGAGCATGGAGACTTACTCTGCTAGAAGCCAAAAGAAACCCTGTGAGTATTATTTTACAACACACAGCTTTGTATGATTGCAAGTGTATTTGTGACAAAATAATCATATTATAAAAGATGTGTGTGTGTGTGTGTGTGTGTGTGTATACAGGGTTGGGAAGTGACTGATTACATGCAGTTACTAAAATAGTGGAATCAGATTGCAGGTATTTCTAGGACTACTTTCAAGTAAAAAATGGAAGTTTGCGGAGAAAAATGCATTAAACAATAGGCTGTCTGTTTATTAACGTTTCATTAATGTCAATCAATAATTTTAACGGTCACAAAAATAGAAAGATGTGTTGCCGCCAATGCAGTAAATTGCATTGGATGGCATTTCAAATAACAATGTTAAGGCGGGAAGTAATCTAAAACTAATGTAAAGTAATCAGATTATGTTACAACATGTATGTAATCCAAAAATGACGTAACTGATTATAATGGGTAATTAGTTACTGACGGATTACATGCAAAAAGTAACTTACCCAACCCTGTACATATATATTATACATCATTATGTCGAGTGGAAATGGCCATTGCAGTACAGATGCTTGTTTTCCCTCCACACATAGGTGTTCATGTATGACCCATATGACGACTCCTACCAGTCTGTCCCTGTGAGCAGTCAGCACACGGTGTACATCACGCATGGAGCGGGACCCGGTATCTACATGCTGCCATTTGTCTTCCGACTGCATTTATATTCAGCATGTTGACATTAGGAAGAGCTCGGAAAACACTTTTTGGTCTATTTTATATTTTTGTACTCACCCGTAGTGACGTCAGATGTTCGCACAAGTAATCAATTAATACTTGCTGTGCATGCAGTAGCCTGGACGGCCACTAGGGCCACAAGCTGCAGGCAGTCATGAGTATCCGTAGGGGTACTTGAGCATCTTGTAGGGGGTAAATTAAAAGGATATTGGGGGGGGGGGGGGATTAATTATTTACAAAATCATACGAATGTCGATTGCTACAGTAAAATATAAGCCACATGTAGAGGGTACCACAATTACTGAATAATTATCCAGGGTTGGTGTCAAAGTTAACACTGTACTCTGAGGTTTACTATTGCCATGGCAAAACAGGTCAACAGCTTTTTTTATCCTTATTTTTCTTGGTCTGTATTAACAGTGTAACGTACAGGCCAAATGTGTGTTAAGCTAACACACGTAGCGGTATTCATTTGAAAATCATAAATCTCTAGGTATTCATGTTGATCTCGGGGATTGTCGGCAAACAAATGAACCCACGTCTTTTCAGGTGGAAGTCCACCACCCTGGCCACCTATCCTGCGCTAACCATGGTCTCTGCTCCTCTTCTCCTCATAGGTATCCGTCAGCTTGTCGTTCAGAGGGACCCGTTCGACAACGTTGCGGAGCAGCTGACCTTAGGACTGCTGGCCGGCATAGCAGCGGGGGCGGCCATGCGATCCTTCCTGTGGATGCCCTTACTGTTTTGCTGAGAGGGTCTCGAGAACACACACACGCACACACACACACACACACACACTACAAGCAAATATCTTAGAAATGATATAAAGATGGAGGGTTGTAATGCGTTTCAATGGAGCAAAAATGGAACGCTTTTAGTCCCTTAAGTGGGCATGTCACTGACGTCATTCTGCTGTGGAGGCTGACGTAAGCAGCGCCCAGACAGCAAACTCTACCATGCACGGTCTGAACCAAAGTGAATTTATCTCAAAACAGTTTACTGCATAAACACCTTTGCAGCCTCAGCTCAGATTGATCGTCGGTACTTGGGAATTAATGTTATATACTCAAAATATTATTTATCGCCCCAGAGATAAATAATGGGCAATGGTATGGTGAAATATGTGTATTGCCCCATTAATCTCAATGGAACGCTGGGTCACTCTGGTCTGCATAAAGGCTGCAATCGAATGCAGAAGTACCGTACATTGGAACCTCTGTTAAATCTTATTCTCTCTGCTACAAGGCGACGTGGGAGACGTGGACAATATCATTATAAAATAGACGTATAATGTAGAATTGCCCCGCAAATGCCTGCTATCATTCACTTTTAAAATGAGGTTTGCTGAAATAAACTGGTGAAATACCGCTATATTGTTTTGAGTCACATAGACCTACCTGTTTTTGCATGTTATATGATGCCTCAATGCAAAATACATGTGCAGTATGTCTTGTGTTTTCTAGTGCAGAAATTACATGCTTTTTACATGTTTATTTGTGCATGTGTCAGTGTGGCATCTCAGTGGCAAATTATTCCTTGCATTTGACCATATTTAATCCTCTTGGTGGTAACATTCTCAGAGTATTCAGGGTGGCTATTGGTGACGTAACACCACCTTTAACTGAACCTAAGCTCTAATTAGAAGTAACACAGGTTCATTTTTATTCATGGATGGGTAGCTAGAGTGAGGAAGGAGAATGTTCTTGCGTGGCTATCTGTTCTAAAGGCTTGTCCCATGGGAGCCAGGCCTGCACAGAGCCGATCACTACGAGCACTATCCTTGACCAGTTTTGTTATATTCTCTACAGTTCTGGCCACAACTATGAGTTTGATCAACAATCAAATAAAAAATATTTTTAAATTGTACTTTTGTACCAAATGTACATGGGATTCATTGACAGTTTTTTGTGAGTTTGCAATAATACATAAATATTATTGACCAAATGTACAGGCGAAGTTATATTATTGTTCTACTGTAGATGCCAAATAAATCAAGGCAATTAGACAATTAAAATAATTTAATTTCTCCCCCCCCCACACAATCACACTGTTTTAACTATCAGTTGGATGTAATAATATGCACAGAATATATAATTCTAGCATAAAATTCATGTGATCACTTTTCTGGAAAACATAGGGAAAAACATTTTACAAACTTTTAACCTTTTAATAAATAAAACATGATGTAATATACACCATTATGAAATGAATATACAACAAGCATACCAAGACATTTGAAATACAAAAAAGGAAGTTCAACTGAGTTGCTTTATAAGCATCAATCTTTAAGAGTAGGTGTACAAAGGAAAGACAGTGGCCATACATTCTTATTAGTGTTTCTGCCAACACAGAGAAATCACGATGAACAGAAGCGCTGATTTCTCAGCAAAAAAAGCAGTTGGTTACACCTCTTTACCAAAGAGAACCCGAGGTACAGAGTTGTTTACATATGTTTAACCGGCAAATCCCCTTTTCCCCATCATGAATATTTGAAAATTACATCCGATACTCAAACCAATTGAAATATAAACTCAGGAATATCAAACAAGATGAGAAATCACAATACAGTTGTATTGCATTTAGGATGAAGACTTAAATAGCAATCATCATACTAGATACTCACATATACAGGAGCTGGTCAATGTTTTGACACTATCGTAGGTAAGTACAGTATTTAGACACCGTTATATAAGTGACAACAATAGTGGTGGCATGTAGCCTTCTATTTGATTTCTTGTAGATTTAAGCGTTGGAATATATATTTAAAAGTCTATTCATTTCACAATAAAAGCCATGTTTACATTCCACTACCACTGTTGGTGCTTATATACGAGATGCAGACATTATAGGTTGGGTCAGCGTGTTCGCCTGATTTGACATGTCACAACTATACTGTAAGTATACGTAGTGGGTGCATTAGAACTAGCGGTTAGTGATAGTGTTCACTGGATAAGGTGGGTATTGACTTCAGCACCAAACGCAATGACGTGCGTGTTCCCCTTATGTGAAACAGTGTACTTGCTACCACCAACACGTTCTGTATACAGTACCAACAAGTCTCTATACACCAGTACGTTTTGTCAAACACCAAGTCACAAATTCAATGGCAAGGATCAAATGTACTTACTTTAAAACCTTTTACTCAAAACTTCTTATATTTCCTGATGGGTTAGGCAGAGTGAAAACAAACATATTAGCATATATTTGGCTAGAAACTGTACTTGTAAAGTAGACACACCATACCAATATATCAAATCTTTAATGGAAATATGTATTACCATTATATAACTATATGACTGATTGGCCAAACATCAACCTACAGTACAGTTCAGTACAGTAAAGTACAGGATTGTATAGCTACATTTTGTCTGAATCATAGAGATACCCAACAAAATAAAGCACCACAGATGTATTTAAAATAGCACCAGTTGTCAAAATGTTACGGTGGCTAAGAAAAAGCGCCCAGAATTTCTCACACTAGTCACTTGTCGCCAATATCTAATATCTGCATTAGCTGTCTGAATTTGATATATACTTACACACTTGTTGTGAAAGAAATGATAAAGTCATCTGAAAGCAGCAGAATAAAGCACCGTCTTGTACATACATACATACATACATACATACTGTGTGTGTGTGTATACAGTATATATATATACACTGTATACAGTGAGTAAATACTGTGTATATTTACTGTACGCACACTGTAAAGCATTTCTTCTTGTACTGTCTGTTGATAATATGAATATTGATTACATTTATATCTGCCTGTTCCGCTGCTATTTGGACGTCTATGGAGTACCGTCCAGCAGGAATATAATCCTAGGACTATAATCAATTCACTGCTTAACTAAGACATAAAATACAGGGACAAAAGGGGATTATGAGGAGACTACGGTTCTGTATGCAGTCTGTAAATGATCGTTCTATTTAAGGTCACTATACAACAAGTGCTCAAAGTGCTAAGAACAAGGTCAGCGAGTCTGTCTAAAATAAAAACTCACGTCACAATGATGCCTCACTATTAGACTGTGCATGAATCCAGAAAACTATACAGTTCCATTTTGTTCCAGTGTGTTGCACCATTTTTGGTTATCTATTTCTATCTTGTTTTATGCACAACCAAAAGGTTTAGCCTGAAAGACATTTGACTTTTCTTCTGCATTGCAATAATAAAGCAACAGAAATATGCATAAAAAAGTTATAACCAATTACCGCTAAATAACTTTACAGTGTATATATAAAGTATATTAAATTCAGAAACTAAATTCTAGCATTTAAAACGCCATCACTCACATATACAGTAGATATTGGTCTGACACATTTAGCATCGTATATGCCATGACCCTACACTACATATTTCGCACTCAGCCATCAATATAGTTTTTTGTGAATATTTTCTCATACAAAAAATATATATATGACAAGGTATGCTTATTTGAAATATTATTTACATTGTGACAAAATGTTATATATTTTGTTGTTGTTGTATGTGCATTTTCTATGTCTCTTTCTGTTCATGTTAAGACATACCATTAGTAAGGATGGGGATATACTAACCAAACACTTTCTCACAGTAGTGATACAAGTATCTGTACTATTTTCATATTTTAAGAAAAGTGACATTGGCGAAATGTGTCTTGCTGTGTGTTTGGTACATGAATTTCTGGGACATGTTAGTTTGTGACTTTGTTTTTACATATAAAATACAGTCAGGAGGTTTTATAATGGGCTGCACCAACTGTTACCATACTAATGTATCAATAAATCAAACATATGTATCCTATCTGACAACAAATGTATTCTTTGTTGTTTTAATCAATATCATCTTGACATTATCTTTGCCTAGGGTATTATTTCACTTTTTCACAAACTGATTCTTTGTGTAAGCCTATCAAACTTGAATTATTTAGGTAATTTAAATCTGGGATTCTGAAAATCAATTGGTATGTTAAAAAATCATGTAGTATTGATGTATATTAGTTAAAGAAAATAAACTGCACAGTTTTAAATGGTAGTGCATTTAGTCTGGGGAAAGCAGAAACATTTGGCTTTTTTAATTTACCGTAAGACGCATGGTGCATCTTTAATCTGTTGCTAGTTTCCTGTGCAATGTTTGTAATAGCACCAGCTGTTGTACACATATGAATACAAGCAAAATTTGGTAGAATAAACTCAATCTAAACAATTTGTTCAAACTGCATTTGCACATGAAAGGAACAAAACAAGAATGCAACAATAAACGAACAAACAAAAAAGCCAGGAGCAGCACCTCAAAGAAAGAATACAGGTTTCTATATTCTCAAGACACGTGAATGATACAGATTTTCTTCACAAATTATACATTTCAGGAAATTAATGACATGTCAGATATATTTTTTGTAGGTATACCAACCACAATGCTATTGCTAATTTGAGATCCTTATACATTACCACCAACAGCAAATAATCACTAAATATCTCTAACAAAATTGTATGTTATTGAGATGACAATCTCACAGTAGACACACATTTCTACTGCAATTCCCAGTCATGTACTGCACATTCTGAGTTTGGTTACTTGGACACAAACCATCCAATCGACCTGCATCTGTTTGAGCAGGGATTTACATTTGTCAGACATTAACAGTAAACAACAATCCTCTGTTGGGGCATTTCTATAACATGACTTAACATTCACTCAAAACTTAGGTCTGTGAAATATGTTTCTAAAAAGCCCTGAGTCTATTTTTTCCACACATAACATTTGATTGTTTTTAGAACATTTCAGAGCATGGGTTTAGTTCTCTTTTGGATCTGCTCCTCCAAAACATATTTTTGAAGTGAACATTTAGTTTTCTATTTTAAGTTCCAGTGCCTTGGAACCACAGAGGGGATGATCATGCTCAAAAATATATGAATATTAAGTTTTCGAAATGTCACTCAAGCAGCTCCAATAAGAAAATAATCATATAATAAAAGAAAAATATTTGAATATATTTTTTTATGAATTGGTGTAACTGCATGCATATATTATATTTTACATATAAAATATGCCATTTCTTAGTTATTTATTTATATATATATATATATATATATATATATTTTACAATATATATAATAAAGATATATACAGACTTTGTGGTAATATGTTTCTTATTATATATTGGGTCTTTTGTGAATTGCTGCTTTACTTTAAATAAAATGAAACTGTATTAAATCCATTTTACAATGGCAAAACAAGCTTGACTGTGGTGAATATTTGATTATGTGTGAGAAAAAGTATAAAATGTTAGTTTTACAGATACTGTAATAGTTTAATTGTTCTTTCTAATACAGTACTTGAGGTCAGTGTGATTTACCATTTATATTCCTTCTAAAGTAGAATAGCTGAAAATGTACACTGTCAAATTATGTGCCATATAATATTATAGAATGAAAAACAATTTGTATAATGCAGTTTCAATGTGTTAAAATTATAATAATTAAATTCCACAATTCTAGTTGTCATTTAATTGGAATATGAGTGAAGCCTAACTTTGAGTGAGCTCTTCACCAGCAGCACATCCGACAAAGTCAAAGCTGTGTAAATTCCCACTACAGGACAAAACCAACCAAAGCTTCACTCTGGTGTTGTGGTGTTAGCAGAAAAGACGAGTCACTACTAAAGTGAGCTGCTTGAGAAAGTGGAGAAAGCTGGAAAAATAAAAGAAGAAAAATAAAATGCTGCTGCATAATAAAGACCAAATCTAAACGTTAACTATATTGTGGGATATTGATTTATGATGTTTTTTGTCAAATACTAGGATTTCTTGGCTCCCTTATTATCCTCACTAGTCTGTCATAATGACCTATAAAATAATGGCTAATGATAATAATATAAAAACAGGGACAATTTTTTATGAAATAACAATTTCAGCTTTCAATGATAAATACTAAAATTTAGTAAATTGTAAACAAAGTCAATTATACCATATAGGGCCATACATTGTGTATTGTGCTTGTGTTGTGTCTCATATCTCTGCTAAGCCTCATACTGTAAGGTTCTTCAATTGCTTTTTTTGGAGACACAGCTGGCAAGCACAATAAGAGAAAAAAAATGAATGTACAGTACAGAGAAAATGACCCAAATAGGCAACTGTTTTGACCAAACAAAAAGAAAAGAACACACAAGAAATATAACAAATGTAAAAATTATAATAACAACAACAACAATAATAATAATAATAATAATTAAAAAATATATATATTCATAATAATACTAATAAATACAAAGCAGGCAAGCAACCACCATTGAGGCCATTCAAAGCCACTCTTGTTAAACAAATTACCTCCATTATTTATGATAACATATACTATTTTATAATATGGCACAAAATCCTATCCCCAACTCTGGTTGTTGTTTAAACAGGTTACATGAATAATAAGCTCCGGTGCAAACCCCACTTAGGTTTGAATGAGTTTTAAAAATGGCAAAGATGAATAGTTGGAAATAATTAGGTTAGTTGTGAACAACATTAAAAAGGTTAACTACCAATTTCATCAGGTCAGTGTTACATTTGACATATAAAGACTGACATAAAAAACTAATTGTAATCAAAAAGCTAAAGCACATTTAAATCAATTATGTCAGATTTCATATGTACATTTTTCTTATATTTCTGACTAATCAAAAATTCTGAACTAAAAAGAATGACTAATAGACAAAATATTTTTAATCCAACACAAATAATGAATTTGATGACATATGATGTAACCGAGGCTGTACCTTTATGACACCATGTGTAAAGTATGAACAGGTGAACACATAAGAAAGCATGTTTTGCTGGCTGTGTGAGGTATATGTGGCAGGAGCAGGTGCAGTAGAACACCCATGGCTGGGAGACGCTTGCCAGCAGGGGGGCTTTCAGGCCCCGATCACACCGTGACGCGTCGTTAAAGGCCCGACCGCTTCAAATGCGATTTGATAAACCCCCGATCACACAGAGACGCGCTGCCTGAGACAACTGTCACATTGACGAACAGTGCGACTCCGCGCCTTGGGCTGAAAAGTTGAGAATATTGAAACTTTTATGCACGTCAGAAAAAAAGCGTCACCAGAGGAAAACAACGGTTTTGCTGGCGACGCGTTTCTAGTGACGCGTCTGTGTGATCGGGGCCTCAGGGGCCGTGAGGGCTGCTTGCGAGGCGCTGTAAACGTCATGAGGAGTGGCCCGGCACAACAGACTGTCAGAGGCCTTTCAAATGGAAACGGTAATACTGAATTATGAAAACGATATTCTAAAAGGAAATTGTTACAGACGGGAGCTTATTATAATAGTAATGTGTCAATTTTAAAGATTTTTACATTGGAGTAAATGTTTCAAAACATTGGGCAGCTATAATATTTGAAGAATATTTATAGAAATGTAATTTTTGAGCACTGACAAATATGATCCTTATGGATTTTCAAATCAATGTTGGTAGTGCTATATATTTTTTTAACTTAAGTTTAAAACAGATTAACATCCATGAAGCAAAGACAAATGTTATTACAGATGTATTCCGGGGAATATGTATAATTACTTGAAATTCACTTTTTTTTAAATATTATAGTATTTGCCACAGTGGCTCCATTCGTTGGAGCCACTGTGAACCGATGTACATGGAACCGATGTACATTGGTTATGCCTGAACTTTCCACAGGCATAAGAATAACATTTAAATGCTGAAATTCAGTTGTATTACACTAATAAATAAAACAAATATCTTTTGGTTTTCAATATCAATTTAGGTGTCAGTGCTTCCTGTAGAGGATTATATCGACCTTATATTGTGAATGTTTGACCTTGTCCCAAAGGGCTTTCAGAGGAGTGTGGCATGGTCCAGACCTGTATTGTCCATGCTGGCCAAAATAGCCTTCTGGTCCTCTTGCGGTGGGCGGCGATACAGCAGAGCGGAAAAGCGGGCGTACGGGTCCTGGCGAATGGGCCGTTTCTTCTTCTTGCGGAGGTAGAGAGCTTCTTCGGGCTGGAGCACCTGAGAGGTATAGGCCTGCTGGGTCTGAGAGGTGGAGACACCTGCAGGTGGGGAGTGGTCACACATTTAACAAACTTGCACTCAAAACAGTTTAGTTTTTTTTTATTCATTCATACTCCTGTGTCATTTATTATCCACACAGTCATGCGTTACGCACACACATTAATATCTGATACCTCTTGTCCAATACAAATATAATTAATTCATCATAGTCCACAATTACTGACCCCCAGTGGTCAAACAACACTCAGTTAAATAACCAAATAATAATATCATTACAGGTACTACATAATGTGTTCGGACTCCTCTTGCCTCATCAGAGCTAGCCTGGTATAACCCGACCCAATATACACTTCATGAATATGGTCTGGCCACGCTCCTTTGGGAAGTGTTGCCTCCTACTGGGCGTAGACCTTTGGTTAATTTTGAAACTATTGGGCACGGTTTAACCAATCAGCGTTGCTACAACTGTTTTGATCGCCTCATCTAGCTCTGCCACCATTTCTAAACACGGCTGACTTCAACGTCATCTCACTAACCCACCCTGATTGGTCCGCCAGCAGGGTGGCTGTGCGAGCGCTAATGGGAACAGGCCCTGCTGTAGATGGTTGTTTCAGCCAGCGCATGGTTCCAATTGGAGGATATGTCCCATGGCTGTCAAGATATTCCGATATTAATCCGATATCAATTCATGCATTTTTTATCAAATGAGATGGCATACATTTAATATGAAAAAATATATTTGGTACTTGTACTAGGCTGATATGATGACGGCAAAATAGCCTACTCACAAATACTTATAAAACACACAGGCAAATATGCGGCTACACCTCCTACATGTCATTGAGCGATGATCGTCATGCCCATTAAACACATCAAACGTCTTTGAAAGTAGTCCAAGAACGTTTCAAACATTTTTGAGGAAATGTGTGGTTCAGTGAAAAAGTTAATTGAACATTAAGTCCACTGAACGCACACAGGGTATCCAGACTACAATCTCATCTAAAGCATCTGACCTGAGAGCAATATTCGGGTGAAGGCAGGTCTACCTGTTTAATCAGCAGTCACAAACACTGAGATGCACATTCCTTGCAATAAATCTATTGAATTGTTAAAAACATTCTAACAAACTGGAATGGATACTGCTGAGCCTTGGCTCTTGAAACTTCAAATATAATCAGCATTTTCTTTAGCACAACACAATGTTTTCATGTTGTTTTGTTCCATTGTCTGTGTCAGAGGTCTTCAACGTTTTTCGGGCCAAGGACCCCTTCGCTGATAGAGACACGGCACAGGGACCATATCACATATGGTATAAATATTTAGTTGCCGGACCAACAATAATGTGTATGTATGGTGGCCTAGGCCTATTGTGCCATGCGTAAAACTACTAAGCCATTAAAATAATAATATACATATTTATATATTAATAGCACAGAATGTATTCATGTTAATGTTTATATTGTATTTTTTATTTTATTAAAAAAAAAATTTCCCCAAAAAAGTTTGGGATCAAATTATTTGTAGGACCTCCAGTACCTCTGAGGACCCCCTAGGGGTCCCGGACCCCCTGTTGTAGACCTCTGGTCTATGTTTATCATTTAAAACGTGCTCGATGGCTACAGTAGCTGTTTGTTTATGATTCAGTCAAGCCGCGAATCATGCAACAACGGCAAAAACTCACGGCAAAGCTGAGCATGAATGGCAGTTTGACATTACCATAATAAAATACACAAGTATGGTATTAGCAAGTTTAATCTACAATAAGATCATTTCAGAAACATGTCAGTTTGAAAGCTTTATACAGGTCAGTTGGTCTCACCTGTTTTCCTCCTGGCCTTGGAATTGTTGTTATTCATCGTCATCTTCTTGGCCTTTTTAACACGTTGGTATCTCAGCGCGTCGATCCTCTCAGACCCCGGAAGGGCACTCAGCACACCTCCACGTCTTCTGCACAGAGAGAGCAGAGAGGGAAAAGCAGGTAACTCCATGCCGCACACTGTTAGCGGTGACACCAAACGGAAGAGCCAGACCACATGAGAACATGGATGCTAGCTCTGGTCTAGAGGTGTAGCACAAAGATCAGTGTGGAACACCTCAGGACCTGTACACAAATATTATTTTGCCAAGAAATTCAAGAATAATGTGATTAGATGCTCTGCTGCCAATCTGGGCCTAAACCTTTAGAGCCACCTGGATGTGGAGCTTAGTGATACTTCTTAAAATCCAGATGGCTAGTGGAGTTGCATGTAGTAACATACTGTATACTAGTGAGTGAGTGCCACACAATTGTGTGTGATGTTATGCCTAAATGGATCCTACCCATTATTAGAGAAAAGTGTCAACAGCGATACAGTATATCATACTATAGTATTTGCATTGTTGATTTCAGAGGGAAAAGTTAACTGAATAGGTTCTCTTTTCTCCCCCAATGCAGACTATATTAAAATGCTGTCATCCATCATATATATTGGTGTATAATGCAAGGTAGGACTCAGTGGGATACTTCTCAACAGGCTTATACTGTAATACAGTTAGATGCAGTGCTGGGAAAGTTACTCCTTCATTACTAATAATAACTAGTAATAATATTACTTTACTTATTACTGGGTATTAAAAGTAATTAGTTATGTTACTAGTTACATTACTATATTAATTTCGCAATCACTACCCTGCCTCGCCCCTTCTGAACAATGACAACCTGTGTAGCCAGATCATTTTAGAAGTGAATGCTCTTTATTGGAACAATAATGAACCTTAGGAATCAACAATCAGCCAAAGTGAAAACATTGCAGCCTCTCAAACCAGATGATTGACAGGTGGGTTCAATTAGCCTACCCTAACCCCAGAAATCCACTGGGCACATGTGCGGAACGTGTGCGACACGTTCTGGCTCCAACGTGGCCTTCGGAGTTCTAGTCATTTCTTTCACTTCCACCACATGCAATGCGGGGTGTGCTGGAAGCGTCCCAGAAGTGGCTCTCCGCTCTGCTTCGCTAAAGATAGGCGTTGTGTCTATTTTTGACGGATGCCATGCAGCTCAAATACAAAATACAATCGAAATTGTGTGCAAAACAACGTGTGCAGACTCTTGATTGTATTTCACATGACTAGATTGGTAGCAGGAGGCCAGAAGTGAAAAGGAATTGACATCTGGGACGATCGGTTAATTTTATAGATTTAAAAACACAGAGTTATATCCACACAAATCCAGGACAAAACCAGAAAGGACCATGGTGTGGAATTTAATTGCAGTCGTTTTTGGGAGTGGAAGTTAGTCAAAGTAAGTCAATGTCGGACAGGTTTTTGTTGATCTCGCCAATACACCTCGCAGCGCTATGCTTTTGAAATGCTCCCGATGGAAGTTGACGCTTCGAGGGGACGGAACAAACCCGCGTCGGAGCCGGAACCCTGCGCACACGTGCCCGGTGGAATCCCGGCATAAGTTTGCTAGGACCATAAATCTCGTTCTTGTAGCGCAGTAATGTAGCATTAATTGGATTACTTATTACTGATTTGGAAATACTAATTAGTTACACTACTAGTAACTGAAAAAAAGTTATAATATTACAGTAACTAGTTACTAGTAACTAGTAACTAGTTACTGCCCAACACTGGTTAGATGAGCAAATATTTAAGTCTGCAGACACCGTGACACATTTCCTTTTAGAAAATGAGAAACACATTGTGCATTTTCTGTATTCTGAAAAGAAAGTCTCTCAGGTTTTATTCCACAGCTGTGCACCATTATAAATGACTGGAAAACATCATTTAAATATGCTCTAGGTTGAAAAAAGTGAACACTCTTTAAATACAAAGCAAAAGAAAAGTATGTTTTTATGCTAAAATTGAGTTTTCTTTTATAATCAAAATTGGTCTTCTACTCTGAAAATAACAGATGCAAATCTACTCAGCGTCAAATGTATAATTTCATTAAAGCGTCTACAGACCTGCCTTCCTCTCTTGGAGAGGTACTTACAGTGCATTTGGAAAGTATTCACAGCGCTTCACTTTCTCCACATTTTGTTATGCTACAGCCTTATTAAGTGAAAAAAGTTTGTTTGAAATTTTTGCAATTTTATTAAATATAAACACAAACAAAATCGCATGATAATCCTTGAGATGTT
Organism: Typhlichthys eigenmanni; assembly: GCA_027564635.1. Taxonomy (NCBI): domain Eukaryota; kingdom Metazoa; phylum Chordata; class Actinopteri; order Percopsiformes; family Amblyopsidae; genus Typhlichthys; species Typhlichthys eigenmanni. The sequence continues at coordinate 33,207 of JAODUK010002047.1, forward strand.
TCAACAACATGATTAGAGTCCACCTGTAGCAAATTAAGTTGATTGGACATGATGTGGAAAGGCTGGGTGTGCCTGTGCCACCCAGAGAGGCAGCTGGCACACCCAGAAATCAAATGCAGAAACAGAACATATTTGTGTTATAGCCTTACTAAAAGGTTTTGTATGAAACATAAGCTATTATGGTCTAATTACTAATTATAATAGCCCAATTGTTCATTCTAAATGTATTTAGTCAAAAACATCCATCCACAGTTAAAAAGTGCTTACGCGCAACTTTGTTGACTGCCCCTGTGAGCATCACACGGGAGTAGTAGTAGTATTAGTAGTAGTAGTAGTATTTGTAGTAGTAGTAGTAGTATTTGTAGTAGTAGTAGTAGTTGTTGTAGTAGTAGCCGATGTCATGCCTAAAAGTGGTTGTCCGATAAAAAGTGATTGTCGTCCGCATCTACAGCTGCTTTTATCTGGCTGAAACAGGTTATACGTAAATAATTATTGCACGTTGATGTTTAAAAGGACCAAAAATGGTGTTCGATGTGGCACACCAGGTTTTTCAGAGGCACACACACAGTCTTTTTTATGGCTACGCTACAGGATTGAACATGAAAATGGCTGTGCACAGACGCTCCCCATCCAACCTGATGGAGCTTGAGAGGTCCTGCAAAGAAGAATGGGAGAAACTGCTCAAAAGTAGGTGTACCAAGCTTGTAGCTTTCATACTCAGAAAGACTTGAGGCTGTATTTGCTGCCAAAGGTGCTTCAACAAAGTAATTACCAAAGGCAGTGAATACTTATGTACATTACATTTTTTTATTTTTAATACATTTGCAAATATTTTAAACTTTTTTCACTTTGTTATTATGGGGTATTGTGTATAGAATTTTGAGGAAAAAAGTATTTGAATCCAATTTGGAATAAGGCTGCAACATAACAAAATGTGTAAAAACTGAAGCGCTGTGAATACTTTCCGGATGCACTGTATGACAACATGGCAGCACACAAACTCTGCCACAACACACGGCTCTTTCAAGGCACAGAAGACAAATAGCATTACAGAGGGAGCAGGGGGGGGAGGAAGGGGGCATCTTCCCACCGTGGCTGCAGAGAAAAATCTAAGGCTGTTAGTAGAGGGGGAGAATCACAGCTGAGCAACAAAGCATCATCGATATGCATTCATAGACATGGAAAATGCCTACAATGGGCTTCACCATGCTGACAGGGGGAGAGATGGCGGGAGGGGAACAGTCACATAATGAAAAATAAGCCAAAAGAAGCAAAGCACTAATACAACAAACGTAACAAGAGTTTATCCATATAATTGTGTTTCCTTTTTTTTTTTTTTTGTATGTTTTTGAAACGGAAGAGCAATATTTAGCGATGGCATGCATGGCAGTTTGCACATGAAACACGACTTTAAAGGGGAATACGTTGAAAAAACATTTCAAAGGGCAGTTCACTTAAAACTTGAAGGGAGTCAGTCCTTTGGTTTGTTCCTTATTAAAATATGTATGGTAGTTCTTGCAAGACACTTGCTTCATAGGGCAGTAAGAACTGTTCTGCAGTTCAAACTCACAAGTATACATGTGAACTGTAGTCTTACAAAGACTCAAGATGACCGTATGTGTCCACCAAGAACTTCATTTTTTAACTTGCAGTGCTAAACAGTTGGTCACATCCAGTCTGGTCAACTGATAATTTTAAGTTCAATCTATTCTAAGTTAAAACATTTCAGTTAATTATATCTATATCTATTATGTATTGCCTAAGTTCTAAAACTATGTTTTGGGAACACACAACAGCATCAAAATTTAAACGGGTTCCCAGACGACATAAATGCTAAAGGGATGCCAATTGTACAATGTATTTCTATTAGATATGAAATAAGGCTGTCAGTCAATAAACATTTTGTATCACAAATAATCACATAAATATGTTACATAATATATAATAATCACATAATATATAAATATTATTATGCAAATGTTGTATTTATTTTGCGTTAAAGCTGGTATATACTGTTAACACTTAAAACATTTCCATTTTGAACAGGTAAAAATATTCGATTTGTTACCGTAATCGCAATTATATTATTTCACAAACTTTTTTAATCGCAATTACTGAAAATGTTTTAATTGACTGACAGCACTAATAGGAATTATATATATATATATATATATATATATATATATATATATACATATATATATAGATA
>JAODUK010002048.1:0-12376 GCA_027564635.1 Typhlichthys eigenmanni
AAATACATGTAAAAATACAGAAATAGCCTTTTTAATACAAAAATTTAATTATTTTTTCAATTATTTTTATATTTATTAAATTAATTATACTTTTATTTATACTTTTATATATTTTTTTATTTTTTTATTTTTTTATTATGGCAGTCCTGGTCCTCCGTAAGAGTCATCTAGTGAAACGTGAGGATATATTCACTGAATTTGCCATAAAGTGTATAACATGACTCTTATACAATACAGGTACAAACGCGTCACTGGGTGGTACCCTAAAGGTACAAATAAAAAGTTACAACAGCTATGGGTTTGATTGTGTAAAAGGTACTTACTAATACCCAATGGGAACACAATTGTACTTATGAGGGTACATTTGTGAAATCTGTACTTTAAAGTACAAAAATGTATTTACCCTTTAGGGTACCCCTAATGTACCTCGGTGATGCGTTTTTACCTTTATCGTACCTTTTTTTTCTGCGAGTGTACAATCTCCTACCCCACCTTTAAAGGCACAAGACTGCAGAGGAGCCATTGCCGACCACCATACACCCAGGGTAGAGGGGCTCACTGAATGTGGTGTGGAAGGTGTGGATGTGTATCGGCGTGTTAGAGAAAGCGTTGTAGAAGGACACGGTGCCAGTTGGCCAGTCCACATGCACGCCTGCCTTCCCCACATACTGTGAGGCAAGACCGGACGTCACTATGGCTTTGCCATCGTGCCAGCTGATGGATCTATTGCAATACAAACTCCAGGATTTGTCATTGCGTCCAAGACGACAGAGATTGTCCCGTTCCTTCCTTCCGATGCCTCTGTATGCGACGCCTATGCCAACCACTCCCTTACACTCCACCTCCCAGTAACAGCGACCGGTCAGGCCCTGGCTACAGAGCACCTGGTCCCAGCGCTCAAATCTCTCTGGGTGATCGGGGTAGGGCTGTTCCTCGTTCATTCTTGTAACCTTTCTGTACCCCTCCGAAAGGAGAAGGTGTCTTTCTGCTGTGTTTGGGTCCAGTGTGAGTTCACAGACATCTGCCGGTAGGAAAAGTACAAAAAAATAGTAATAAAATAAAATTCAATGCTTTTAATCAATAACGTGGACTTTAAACGTCATTATGGATATGTTACGGTAAGAGCAGGGTATATGTAATTTATGCAATACATCATGAGGTCATATTAAGGTAGTCTGCAATGGGGTAAGAACTACATTTTGAAACCACCACAGCATTGAGTAAGAAGGTAAAGTTCTGCTTTCAGCATTACTTCTTCATGTATGTATTGTATTTATGTTTGTGGACCCCACAACGTGGTGAAACTTTTGGTTTTTTAGCAGTGATGTGTAATAAAGAAAAATCTGCGACAGCTATCAGATGTTGACTCTTGTTGTTTAGCTGCAGGGTGTTCATGATAAAAACTTAAAAGTCAGTGGCAGTTAAACGCAGCTCACGCAACAACCTCAAGGTATTGCGTTTTACCACAACCATGCAATCATGAATGAGCACATTCTGAGCTATTGTTGCTATTACATCATAGAAGTAGAGAAGTTTGTAACCAGGGAATTTAAGACACAGAAATAACATTCTGAGGGTAGCAAACTATATGCGTAATAATCCAGAGCAGGTCACACCTCAACACCAGTCATAGGCAAGTCTAACCGTTCAGCAGCTGGATAATGCCGCCAGGAAGTTATTTTCTGCCCGGAGAACGAATGGGGAGGGAGCCATAACTGCACTTTTAAAGATCACCGGGACATATACAGTAAACTGCATGTATTACTCTACAATCATGAATGAAACATTTACTGACGTTGGTTTTTAAAGCCATTTTCTCAGCGTATACTTCTGCTACACATGCATGACTGGCTTGCATCATTCAACCACACAATTGGCTAAATAGGTTGTTTAAGCTTTATAAAGCAGACAATTTGGCTATTTGACTCCAACCACCATATTTTCAATTAAAGATGCCTCCCATTGAGTTCTATTCAGAATTCTTGATGCAGTCGGTCTCTTCATGTGTCTGTGGTCATAGCAATACAAGACCAAACTCCCCTGTGTCATCAACACAATTGATTGCAATTAGCTCTGTTTGTAAGAAGAGAGTGAGGTTATTTATTCAACACACACTCTTATTGGCTAATACAGGAGGTATATGCTATTTGACAGCTCTAGCTGACTCAAATGATGTGTCAATCAAAGTGTCCATTTTGAGCGCATGGCTATGTTTACATGTGTGCTGACTGAAGCTAGGAATCGAGAGTTTTTAATGGTGTTTTTGAGAAAGAGTATTCGAATACTCGATCGGAACTACCATCAAGTATTAAAAACCTGTAAAATGGTATTCGGGACAGGAAGACATGGAAAACGGAAATACATTTTCACTGGTAAATGAAGGCTACTTACACTTCCGAGGCCCAGGTTGTATCCTGATCTCTCCTCCATGATCTACACTGAAATAAGCACAGGAACATTGATAGCATTAAAGGCAGGGTCAGTCATTCTTGCTAACTTCGGCCTCATGCGGGCCTCATGCGGGCCTCATGCGGCAGTAAAGTGTAGTACTACGGCTTTGTTGATACGAGAGGTGTTCGCCACTTGGTGTATTTTACAATGTACTTATTGCCGTGGCTGTGTAGAAGTATCAGGTTCTTTTATCAACGCGCACAGAGAACGGTAAAATAGCGAAATGCAAGGAGATATTTGTTGAATTTGACAAAGAGTGTATTAGCTTACATTTAGCTTGCAATAGCTGACTTTACCTTTAAAATGTGTTAATATTCTCAGGTGACAGGCAATCATGTAGGCCTACACAGCACTCTGGTTGGAAGGTTAGGAAAGCGCCATAAAAATGCAGTTCATTTACCATCACTAAACTAGGAGTCCTGTCACATACGTGCCACCGTCACCTCTAAAGCATCAAATCAACCGGACAATGTACCTACTTAAGAATTTCCAGTTTCCAGTTTGGATCCTCCAGTCCTGCAGAGAGCAGTGTCACTCCCCCTGAGCTTCCAGGGTGATTGTAACTAAGGTCCAGAGCCCTCAGGTAGGAGGGGTTGGACTTTAGGGCAAAGGACAAAGAAGCACAGCCTGCCTCTGTGATCATACAGCCTGACAATCTGCAAAGAGTTCATGGTGAAATGTTATCTTGCTGGTGTGTGTTTTGCACATTGCTGTTGTTAGATTAAAACATTTAGACTTGTCAGGCATGTTAGCATATTTGATAGTTTATCCTTGAATTTTAAAAACACTGTGACTAGACCACAAGAGGACATTCATTTACAGCCTGCATAGCTTCAGACTCTACTAGCTGCTGGTGCTAACTGTCTGCCAAATATCCAAAACATTCACAAAGTATACTCAAGACAACAGAACAAAGATTGGCAGCTTCACTGTTTAATTTAAGTTGTCTAGATCTATCAACTATCTCTGTAACACTTGAACAGCGTTGGTGGTCTAAATAGCCAGCCCACTTTTGATAAACAGCTGAAGACATACTGACCGGAGAATCTCCAGCCTACAATGTTTACTCTCCAGTCCAGTAGAGAGCCACTTCACTCCAATATCTTGAAGGTCATTGTCACACAGGTCCAGCTCTCTCAGACTGGATAGGTTGGAGGACAGAACCGAGGCCAGGTATTGACAGCATGTTTCCCCTAGCCCACAGCGTTTCAATCTAATAAATAAGAAATACAATTTTAAGTATAGCAGTGGAAGAACAACATCAGTAAAGCCGCGTTCAGACGTAACTTCTTTTGTAGAAAAATAAAAGCAGCTGAAACAGTACACGTTTATTATGGGAAACGCTATGTGCTTGGTCTACTGCCCAAAAGCGGATAACGTAGCGCGTTATCTCCTGAGAAGTTGAAATGTTTTCAACTGAAAAAGAAGCCCAGAGCTCCTGAAAAAAAGTGACTGCGGCAGCGTTTAAATTCAGCGCCATGGCGCTTTTAATAACACGGTCCGCTCCATATGGTTATAATGTAATAAACAGGCTGACAGCTTCCAAAAAGAAGTTACGTCTGAAGTGAACGCAGCCTAAGAAAAGTCAGAAAGAGAAAATGTAATATCTTGTACTGCAAGGTATTCAGATTTTGCAGTCCAGGCAAAAGCTGCTTCACTCCTATATCAAGCAGGTTGTTGTGGCTTAGGTCCAAATTTCTCAGATGGAAGGGATTGGATCTGAGAGCTAAGGCCAGAGAAGCACAGCCTTCTTCTGTGATCTTGCAGCCTGAAAGCCTGTGAAGTGTAAAGTTTAGTATAGTTTGAGTAAATTGATGGTCTTTACATCTACAACTTTTAGCCTGCAGTGATTTCATTTTGTCATTTTGTTTGTATGTCATCAAACCAACGATGGTTTTAACCACAAGGGCTGAACATTGATTTGTAAAAACAGTATTGGTCAGCAACGTTACAAGATCCAATTTTAAAGGCTGTGTTTTTCATAATGATTACCTATACGTTGACCAAAGTAGCAGTGTGCCTCTATGAGTTAGGTTACAGTAGTTTATTTTTGTTTGGACAGAAATTGAATTATATCACCTCAGGTATATTTTATTATACTGTTAGTTTTGCTCTTTTCGTATTGAATATTTACAATATATAAAATATAAAATTATACCAGCCTTTATCCTTATCCTTTTCCTAAATGTGTGTTGTACATTTTATTTTATTAAAATGACAAAGGAATTTTTTCTCATTTATTAGAATTAAAATGTAATGTCCGGGTGTTAATTGTTGCATTATTACCAATCCTAACGTTAACAGGTTAATTTATGTAAATTAAATGCAAATCATGTTTGAGCGGTCAGAATTACCGCTTATTATATGGCCATTCTTGTAGTTATAGAATTCCAGTAGTTCTGGTGTTAAACCTTTTGTCAGCAGGGGAGTTAACAGATTTCAAAACACACTTGCCACAGCAAAAACATAATTATATTATTTATATATATATTTTTTGAAGAAAGGCCAGTAGAAAACTTAAATTGAAAAAGAACAAAAAGTGCTTGTGTGTCGATTTTAAGAACGGTTAGAAATTTATTCAAAATAAATATTTAACAGCATACCTGTAGGTAATCCTGTAAGCGAACCATGTTTAACAACAACAATGTACTGACAATGAATACCGACCTGAGAGTCTCCAGCCTACAGGGACTCTCCAATCCAGCAGCGAGCAGCTTTACTCCTGTATCCTGCAGGTCATTGGCCGTCAGGTCCAGTTCTTTAAGTTGAGTTGTAGATTGGAGGACCGATGCAAGAACTCCACAGCACTGACTTGACAGCTCACATTGTCTTAGCCTGAATACAACAGAGAGAAGAGACACATTAGGCCTAATGAAGCCATTCTTTTCTTCCTGAGCTCCACATTAAGTTTTGCTCCAACATATTTTGTTCATGCATTCAACCGGCAGACATTTGTTGTTTAGCTTGGGTCAAAGGGTGTCAATTCATCCACCAATCATACGTTACGATTATCAAACCTGAGTCACCAACTGAACTTCTACAGATGATATTGATGTTGTGTGTTATGTTCATAATGCAAACTAAAATGTGTTACTACAATTATTATATTGTGTCAATATCCGATTCAATGTATTGCTTTATACAATTTGCTGTATTATATTTTCATAATATAATTGAGTTACTATACAATGCAACAATACTTACAGTGTTGTTGTTGATGCGTTAACCAGTGGTAGCATTCTCACAAGAACAGAATCCTCTGATCTGCAGTACTTTCCCAAATCAAATACATCCAGATTTTCTTCTGAGGTCAGCAGCACAAAGGTCAGAGCAGACCACTCAGTGGCTGAGGGTTTTATCGTACCAAGTGTTCCTGATGTAAGGTATCGCTGGATCTCTTCAACAAGAGAATGATCATTCAGTTCATTCAGACAATGGAACAGATTTAGGATTCTCTCTGGACAGAGATTCTCCCTGATTCTCTTCTTGATGTATCGTGCTATCTCCTGATTGGTCTGTGAGCTACTTCCTGTCTGTTTAAGAAGGCCCAGTAGCAGAATCTGATTGGTCTCCATTGACAGGCCTAGCAGGAACCGTAAGAATAAGTCCAATTGACCATTTGCACTTTGTATAGCCTTGTCCACAGCATTCATTAGCACCTCTGTTGCGGTTACTTTTCTGAAAATATCTCTTAGGCCTGGGAAAGACTGTTGTTGTTCTTCATTCACCACATTCTTGTTGTTGTTGATTAGAGAAAGTACAACATAAAGAGCAGCCAGAAATTCCTGAATGCTCAGATGGATAAAGCTGAAGACATTATCCTCCCGCAGCCCATATTCGCTTTTAAAGATCTGTGTGAAAACTCCGGAATAAACGGACACTTCATTGTAATGAACACCACTCTTTTTAAGGTCATTCTCGTAGAAAATCAGGTTGCCTTTCTGTAGCTGGTGAAAAGCCAGCTTTGCGAGTGACTGAATGCACTTAATGCTCTTTTCTGAGCCATATTTCAACGTAGTTTGTTTTATCTGAAACACCAGAAATCTTGTATACATCTCAGTCAGGGTCTTGGGCAGGCTTCCCTCTCCTGCCTCTGTTGTGTAAACGTGCTCTAGAACAGTAGCCGTGATCGAACAGAAGACTGGGATGTGGCACATGATGTGCACACTACGTGACGTCTTAATGTGGGAGATGATTCTGCTGGCAAGCGTCTCGTCTTTGAATCTCTTTCTGAAATACTCCTCCTTTTGTCGGTCAGTGAAGCCTCTTACTTCAGTGAAGACGTCAACGTACTTAGAGGGGATCTGCTTGGCAGCCGCGGGTCTTGTGGTTATCCAGATGCGAACAGAGGGAAGCAATATTCCTTTAATCAGGTTTGTCAGAAGCACGTCCACTGTATTCGCTGCTCTGATGTCTACAGAGAGTTCATCATCGCCGGTGAAGTCTAGCTGAAGACGGCTCTCATCCAGACCATCCAGCACAAACAGAATTTTAAACTCACTTTTGTCATAATTGGAGTTTCCTGAAGTCTGTAGCGCTGTGAAAATACTATTGAGATCCTCTTCTTTGATGTCTATGGTCTCCCTGATGCATGTATGGATCAGTTTTGTTAAACAAATATGTTTCCCCTTCAACAGATTTAGCTGCCGAAATGTGAAAGGGAACAAGAAGAGTACGTCTTGATTGGCTGTGCCATTGGCCCAGTCCAGAATGAATTTGTGTACGAGGAAGGTTTTACCTATTCCGGCGATCCCGTTGGTTAGAACTGTTCTCATGGGAGCATATGTTCCAGAACTAGGTTTGAACATTTCATTAGGTTGGAGTGGTTTCTCCATTACTGGTGGTTTTCTTAATGCTGCTTCAATCTGCCTGACCTCATGCTGCCGGTTGATGTCAATTAAATGCCCCTCAGTGAGGTACACATCTGTGTATATATCACCCAGATGTTTCTTACCCTTTTGCATTGAGCACCCTTCTGGTACACACATGTACTTGTTTTGGAGATTAGATTGGAGCTTACAGTGGTAGGCATCAATGACCACTGGCGACTCTGATGTTGGCACCAATGAATCTGCATGAAACAAAACCATATGCATTGATAAAGCAATAGACTATCAAGTCTCGCAGATCCAGCCTTTCCTTACGTAAAATCTGGGACACAGGACTGGCTAACGCCGTCAGTACCCGCCTAGTTGACAAGGAAGGTGTTTTGATTGACATGCAGGACGACTACGTAACAATGACCAAGTCAGACGTTAAACTTGCAATGAGGAAAACTAAACAATAGGAGTCTTGCTGTTTGCATGTATTGTAAATCTGTACAATTTGTAGGCTACAGTTACTGATTAAAATACATGTTTCAATTTAAATTAGTAAATTAAGCACTGCGCTATCGTTGCACTGGAAATTACAGAGACATACTTGTGAGTGGCAATGCAAATAGCCCTTGGGCTTTTGCACCGGTGAATCTGCACGGAAAACAAAACAATACTCATAATACATAAGTATAATAATAATAATAATAATAATAATAATAATATACAAGCATTGGCATGTGCATCACCAGCCACCTCACTGTGGCTGTAAGAAGCTTGTGGGACCTGCTTGACACAAGTTCAGATGTCATTTAAAAGAATTTAAGGCTTACTTTGGTTGGGAGAGGTGAGTGCTGGAGGCTCTGGTTTTGGCAACAAAGAATCTGCATGACAAAGCAATACTCATAATAATACTGAAAGGATTGGGCTGTTAAGACTGTGGGAACTACACTCTAATTTATTGAAGAATATTGTTTTGCTGATGACAATGAATGTGCTTGGCGATCTATGCACTAAAGTCATAAAAGTATTGATAATTCATTAATTCATTTTTAAATTATGAATAAGTAAATCCAGCATATAACATCTGAATCAATGATTGCTTAATGTTTCATCATTTCCAGTTCTAAAATGTTCAGGCATAATCATTTTCTATCTACCCACAACCTACCGATGCTTTCCAAGTCAATATTTAAAAGGAATTCCACTAGATCATTCCTGTTGATCTTCCTCAGGACCTCAACCGTTAGCTCCACAGCTCTGCGATGGCCATAGGTCTTCACCATTTCGTCAACTGTGTCCTGCCTGTCAGTATCCTCCAGTCGGCTCTTGGGGATGGCCGGACATCCTTCTTTGATAGAAGCCTGATGGAGGAACCACTGGAACTTCTTTAGCTCCTTGTTCCCCAGATCCTCCAATGTCACCAGGAGTGATTCATAGCTGGCCATTGTTCCACCAATTACAACCTAAGAGAGGGTATTTATATTCCATTTTAGTCCGTTTAGTCATTTTAAGTCAATTGATAAATGTTTTATTGAGTGCTGTTTGATATAAAACAATTAGTAAACTGTATATAAAGTCAGAAATAATAACTTTATTTGTATAACGTGTATATAACATAAAACAACATACGGCTACATCCAAAATCTAAGCAACATACAATTAGTACATTTGTCAATAGCTGAATAGGTCATTGTGATCTTACGCAAACAACATAATGTTAGCAATTCGATCACAGCATAATGCACATTTTACAATATTCATTAGCTATAGACTGAACATACCATTCAGTCCTCAAAATAACTGCTGCAGCAGCATAAATACCTGAATATGTAGATCTCATCCTACCATAGCGCATAAAAGAGAATGTGTATACAGTATATGAAATATACTCACTTTCTAGCAGTGTCTTCTGCTAACTTGATGACCTGTTGTCTGAGTATTTCAACGACTGGTAACTTTACAAAGAGGAAGGTTGTTATTAAGAGCAAAAACTCCATTATGATGACATCTTGAACAAACTATTTCCACACAACTTCTTTTTTTTCAACAACTCACTTGCATGCATATACAATACGGAAATACGGAAATAAATAAAACAAGGAAATGTGGAAATACGGAAATAAATAAATAAATAAATAAATAAATAAATAAATGTTGAAATACAGAAATAAATAAATAAATACATACATACATAAAATAATGTATAAATAAATACATTTAAGAATAAATAAATGTATGTAAAAATAATTACATAAATAAATGTAGAAATGCACAAATAAATAAATCAATACATGTAAAAATACAGAAATAGCCTTTTCTAATACAAAAATGTAATTATTTTTTCAATTATTTTTATATTTATTTAATTATTTATCCTTTTATTTATTTATTTATACTTTTATATATTTATTTATTTATGTTTTATTATGGCAGTGCTGGTCCTCCATAGACAGACAGGCAGACAGACAGACAGACTGACTACATTACCCACAATACTTCTCAATCACATCTCATCCGGTTGTGCTAGTTGGCGGGCAGTGTGTCTGTTTCACGTCGTGGTGTGGTGCCGACAGAGCTATTGTGCAGTTTACTTAGCGAGCATTTGAAATAGTAGGCTTTATAAACTATCACTGTGTTTGCTGTTGCTCACTAGCAACAGACCTTCTATCAGTCTTGACAGCGTACGTCGATTTCAGCGAGTCTGAATCTGCTTCTTTGTGAAGGTAAGGCTCGTGTTAGAGGTAAAAAGACAGCCATGTTGTTGCCCTCCGGTAGAGGGGCAGCGACCGTGCAGCCACTGTATAGTTGATTTGTTGTTGCACTTAATATCCTACATTTACTCTATTGCAATGTAATTTGTAGCATCAATATTTTGCAACACACCGCCGTATGCATGTGTACAAAACAATGTATTCGTAAACAGCAAACAGTGTTGTAGCAGTGTTTGCAATTTGAATATATCTGAACAAGTCTTATATATAATGCAGTTCCCAGCATTAACTAGCATTGTTTGCGTGATGGTATGCTTGTGGAGTGGTCGTTTTCCTATACGAGAGCAGCGTGTTTGCAGGCCGCTGTGATTTGTGCAATATGGAGGATGGGGGCGTCTTCATGCCTCCTGTGTAATGGTTCCGCAAAACTGTAGCTTCCCATTGATATTCGACGAGCACGTTATCCACATCACTCGTGTCTTTGTCGCACACGCGAAACATAAAACATGTCTTTAAAATTACACGAAAATTGTGTAAATTGAACGAAAAACGATGCATTTTATTCAGCATCAGCTTCGTCGAAATGAATTTCTTGGCGATTAAAGCGCCTCGGGCTAGTATGCCGAAGTTGTGTGTGCAATACCAACATTCCATTCCACTCCATTGAACAAATTTAGCCTATATTGTCCAGTTACTATTTGTTTGTCCGTCAACCTTTATAGATTGTTGGGACGAACTCCTTAAACTTGCAATCCATCTGGGAATATGTAGCAGTATAAAATAATATTTAAAACGTTAAAGTGTTTATCGTAAGATGAGAAAAAAATAAGACTTGAGGCGATAACAGACCGTATACTTTCTTTAGAACATTTCAGGCGATATAAAACGGCCCATTGTTTTTTATTTTTTCCATCCGTTTTCTCAAATGTATGTAGGCCAAACCTGAACAGTTCTGGGGGGGAGAAAACTAAATGTATTGTAAAATAGCTTTTCCCCCTACCACTTCAAGGCCAGTGAGCTGTTGTTGCTGTCTGTATCCTCGCCAGAGCAAGAAGATACGTGGTCAACATCATGTCTGAACGTAAGTGATTGCTACTGTTTACTCTCTGCTGTGCTTAAATAAACCTCCATTTATAGCCTACAAAGAAATAATACAACATTGTTTTAAATAATCACTTTCAGCAGCTTAACTGTATTGATGGCTGTCTGCATTCAATATCCATACATGTTAAAATAGGCATATTAAAATGCAATTTACATCAATATATCAATGTTATCTATAACTTAATTGGTGACCTACTCATGTAGTAGGCCTAGGTTTGTTTTTAAATGTATCATTGTATTGTTATTTAAGCGATTTACACATGACATTCAAGTGCTAACTAGATAATGGGTGGTGGTGATATATAAATACAATAAATAAATATATATATATGTATGTATGTGTGTATATATATATATATATATATATATATATATATATGTATGTATGTATATGTATGTATGTGTATATATATATATATATATATATACACACACACGTATGTAAAATGAAGCTTGGTATCTTGTATAGGGTTGGGTACCGAAATTCTGTTGGAAGCAAAAACAAAATGTCAAGAACCGAGTACCTTTTAAAATAAATAATATTTCGGTTATGCTAGTCAGTTCCGAAATGAGATTTAGTTATTAGAAATAGCTTTAGCTGATGCGTAGCCATCTGCCTATCACGCTGTATGCGTCATCGCTGCAGTGTATTTCAGAACATGGCATACATTTACATCGACAGTGTGAAAGATGGATCTTGCGGTCAAAAGCATGGCCTCATAGAAAGAAAACGGCGACAAGGCAAGTTGCGCATTTTACCTTTTGATCTGCCAGCAACTGATACACGACGGCTGAAATAATGTCACGTAATTTGACCAATTTTACTTGACTTGCATGCAAAAATGCAAGCATGCCAGAACTGACGGGACACTTCTGTTTACTTCTTTGAGGCGTCTGTTTCTACTTTTTTCCTAACCCAAATCCATCAGATCAACTTATGACGAAAGCGATCACAAAATCACACGAACCCTAGCTCCTCTGCTCCAGCTCTACCTGTAGTGGAGCTGAATGCGCTGTGTAGAGCACCAGCATAACCAGCTAGAGCTGAAGCAACGCTAAAATAATTAATATAGTTTTCTAGCGTTATGATCTTACATTTTATTAGTTTTATTTTTGACTTTTAATTACACTGGGCTTTGTTAACAATGCTCGCCGCCGCTGATCTAAAAATAGATCGTATTTTTGCTCTCTGAACAATGATAGGCCTATGCCTAGTTACTCAAAAGGTTGACAATGCATGTAACATTGTCCAGGTCATTACATGATCATGAACTGAATTATCAGATGAAAGAA
>JAODUK010002049.1:0-12372 GCA_027564635.1 Typhlichthys eigenmanni
TAACTTATCAAATTATGATCATGATTTATGTTAGGCCAGCAGAGAAGGCCTTGCTGGCCCTGACGGCCCACCACTGCCGGAAGTACATTTTCTATTAATCTTCTCCACTGATTTTTCGAAAAATCCTAACATGAAGAGTTTTAAGTTCGGAACCAAACCAACCAGCTATGATATATGCTCCTTTCGAAGCCACAAGTCTGTGTGATATCAACAATGCTCTAAGATAAACATGATGTCACAGAGAATTACTAGTGCCCACAATCCTAAAATGTAACACCTCCTCAATAACATCTTGTAATTGACATGATAAATATGGCAGTTTTCACATTTTGCCAATCAGTCACCTGTGAATTTGAGTGAACATAGGGCAGGCTGCTCCTTCACATGTTTTTAATAATGTTAATTTCAACACCAACCCATCACTTCCTTCATGAGGCAGGTTTTGGGTGAACTCCATCAGCAGACTTGTCTGTTAACAGGTTGCATTAAGAATGTCAAGCGGTGCGGAATGTGAGGAGAAGTCTCCAGGGCCCAGTAGGGACCTGGAGAAGCACTTGTAATGAACGGTTGGAGAGGCGTTGATGCAGAGCAATCTTTAACAGCCTGATAATTAGACTGAATACCTCTGTGGAACGTGTGCATCTGAACTAGGCTGTGTGGGTATGTATGTGTGTGCGTGTGTATGCCTGGCGCATATAGAGCAGTTACAATGTGTGAGGCCTTCGAGGGTAATAGATAAGCAGTGGTTGTGTGTGTGTGTGTGCTTAAAATTCTTCATATTCTCAGATGCTTACTGCTCAAGTATTTAAAAATGTGTCAGTCGTATTGTTAAAATCAGATGGCGCTAAATGGGCGTGATGGATGCTGAGTGTCGGGTTTGTCTGTGAAGAATGATAAAATGCCGCACAAACGCCATAATTTCCTCTCTCGCTGACACAACGGTGACAAGCAGAACAATGTGGTGGCCTCGCATCCACCGCAAATTAAAAGTCTCCTCCTCTTGAGTCACGCGTAAACAAAGTTAGCCAACTTTGCGTGATGAAGACGAATGTCCGCGTCACCCCCCTAATGTGCAAGGGATTCTTTAATTTATTTATTTATCTATTTATTTTACCGTCGTTTCAACAGTGACGGCATAATTATTCAGTAGCCGTGTATCACTTAAGCTATAGGCGGGGACAGGACAAATGAGTGACATCGCTATGGAAACAAGCCCACCGCCGAGCAATACTGTCAGCATAATGGACTAATAGGGGGGAAAGGCGACAGCACTCGTGCTACACTTCCCGAAGACGTAATGATTCCATAGGCACTTTGCACGGGGAATACCGAACCTAAAGGCCCTTAGTGGCTGACTACTTACTATTCTTCATTCAGACATCAGATGTCTTTTGTGTTTCATCTTTGTTCCTGGGATAATGTTTTTATTCTCAATACATCGCAGGAGAGAAACTTATTTTTTATTTTTTTTATCAAGAAGCATTTCTGGTTGTTCCATGTTTGACTGGTGCGATACCCGTAAAGATAAATACATAATAATCAATTCAATAAATCTCATTAGCACATTATTGGCTTTTCATTCTGAGTTATTACTAACACAAGAAGGAATAATTTGGGAGAATCACTAAGCTGTGTTTTGATGTGTGTAACTGAAAAACCGAAACCGCAATACTATGTAATGTCAGTGTTCAGAATATAACACTTCAAGACAAGTGGGTAAAACAAATTGGAACTGTTTCTGTTTTACACTTGATGTTGATTGTAAAACTTTTTTTTTTTACATTTGTATCAGTTACTGGATGTAATACATTATCTTACAGCAATACCGTAAACTAACTAGTTACTACAGTCTAAATACACAGGATATACTGCATATGCGAATCCTTAAAAATTTGCCTGCTGCCTTTTACAAAACAAGATTGCAGTTAAATGCTCAACGATGTAATTCTAAAACAGGGTTTTCCCAATAATTATTTTAAATACATGTAGACATGTATTTACATACATACACATGCCCCAGTTCCAGCCTGGGTACTGTTGACCGAACACCAATTACCCCTCTATTCAGCTTTCCTAAGCATCACTTTTGCCATACCTTTATTCAGGCAGGTCTTAAAATAGAGAGCAGCTTGTGCGGTACACTTTATCCATTCTGGAAGAAGAGGTAAAACATTTTTACTTCTGTGGTCAAGGTTGAGCGGTCAGCTGGCAACCGTCGCCTATAATGGTATAAAACGAAAATGGGACAGGGAGATTTTTCCCGAAAAAGTACTAGGCGAGCAAGTTCCCCTGACCCCCCACCCCCACCCCCCGAGTTTGCCTGCATCTTCACACATGCGGGGGTTGATGGTGTGGAGGAGTCAGGGTGTTTCTTGAGCCTTAATTTAGGGCCACTTGCTGTGTCCGTCAAAGGGGGAGCAGTGTGTCGCTGTAATAGTTGGAGGGGATCAGAAAATGATGAGGAGGAGGTGTCAGCGGACATCGTTGCTTCCTGTAATGACTCCTAAATTGACCCGAAGCAGGCACACGGCTAAGCTGCTGCTATTAAGACGTGGCCTAATGGAAATATGCTGTGAGTCCACGGTGTAGAAAACCATGCTAGGATTGGCGTTAAGCTCCCAGGGCGTTACAGTACATGACTACGAGGCGATTTTAGCTCCAAATCGACTTCACACTTTGTCACAAAGCCAGGGCCCACATTTCTTTCAGCTCGAGTGCCAACTACAGGATGTGGGCACAGATTCACACACAGTCGCTCATGCGCATGCACACACACACACACATGCTTGTGGGCGTTTTGCCTCAGGTGGCCATAGTATTTAGTGACAAAATTGATCTAAATTCCATTTCAATTATTCTTTCCCACAATCGTCGCTGCCTAGGAATAGTGTTCCAGGTGTGGAATCACAATAGAGCCATAGTCTGTGTGAGAGAGGTTTTGGCTGGCCTACATACTCATCTAGGGACTGTGTGTGCGTATATATATATATATATGCCTCCTCCGTCCCAATCTAATCCTGCCGGACGAGTGCAATTTACTGCCCGGAGTTCCCCTTGCACGATTTCTTTAAAAAGTAGATTTTATGAGACCGCAATTCCATTTCACAGGAGCCCGGCACAGTAAATCCTGTTTGTGAAGTGTCATATGCAGCCACCATTAACGTGGCAAAAGTGCCACATTCCTATTATCGCCCTACGGAGGCACTTTATACAGTAGGGACAGTGAAGGCTTGCCATTGTCAGTTGGCTGGGGATGTATACGGGGAAAGCAGATAAATGCCCTGGATATCTACACAGGTGACAGTAAATGTCGAGAGATTGTTCTCCTAGCTGTACAGTTTGAAGTTAAAAAGTGTTCGACTAAAGTTTGGCAGCAGCCCCTCGAGACACAAAAGGTTATAAATGTCCCAACTGGTACGGACCAATTACCTTGCAAGGTTGAAGACACAAATAATATGTAAATATTTACGTGTCTTGTGTTAATTTATATGTAAACAAAAGTTTATACATTACATATTAGACTAGACCTGTTTTTAGACCTGTTTTCTGGTGATGTGAGGTTTTGTAGCTAAATGGTTTCTGTAACGTCCATAGCAATAATCGGATAAGCCACAAATATTCCTTTGTAAAACAATCTACAGTACAGGTATTATAGTGGAAGGCCATGCCGTCTAGCGATTGCCAAAGTGGGGGTCGCGAGTCGTGAGATTTCCAAATAACAAATTGTTTTTATGAATTTGATATAAAATTTCTAAATATTATAAATATTCTATTGGAAATAGCATATTCTATCCGAAGAAACATCATGTGAGTCTGCTGCTTCTATGTTTACTCAGTACAAGTATTGAGTTTATATTTTCATTATCATTATAACAAATACACAGTACATGTACTTACTGTCTATGTTGTTTTTGAAATGTGCCAAGATAGATGATGATGCTGCAAACTATACAAATTCTACCTGCGGGTACAAATAAAGTATAACCTGAAGCTGTAATGCAGTTGTCCTGGCAGGTTGCAGGCCATGCGTGTGGGCACACTGCATGCAGGGATATGGTCATTAATGAGCTGTGATTGATTTGAGGATCAGAGCGGCTACGTCGACACAGTTGGCTCTGCCCTGCCCCTTAACCTTTTGACAGCTGGGTTATGCTTTTTTACAGGCACCCACGGGTCATGTGGAAGCACAGCGTGAGTGAGAATTTTGCCTTTCATAAAATTTAAATTAAAAGTTTACTGTACATAATTAGCCTTCCATAATACAAAGTTTTTTTTTATTAACACAGTATATTTGATAACTTCAGGCAGACGCTTACTGACTAGGGCTTCAAAGTTTTGATGTACAGCATTTAATAACTTTTAGTTGCTCCCATTTTTTGTACTAATATATTCTTTAGCAAAGTTGCTAAATAAATTATTGGTAATTGTCTGTTACCTACAAATACTTTTTTTCTTTAAATAAAAGGTTGAATAAAAGTCTTTAAGATTTATTTACCAAACGATTATATAGAGGTTTTGAATGGCAGCTGTGCTTCTGATCGCTCGTTCAACGAACTACTGAAGGAGAGACGACTATGAAATCCTTACAGGTATGGTACTGAACTGAATAGAACTCAGGCCTGTTATAATTCTACAGGAGGCGGCAAAAAATAGAAGAATAACAAACATGGCACCTTAAGCCGGCAATCAAAAGTTGCGAAACTGCTGTCTGCGCAGGTTTACAATGGTAACCTTCCTGTCGCGAGACACTATTTACATAAAAGGACTCGGGCTCGGTTGGAATATTAATTATTGATGCGAATGGCAATGAATGATTTATAACCGAAGCCAATCACAAGTCTCTGTCTCCTGGTGCCACCTGAGGGGGATTATATATTTATAACGCAAGGACACGCTGTCATTGTTTAGAAGCATCTACTATCTTTCCCGGGTTATGGCAGAGTAGCAAAGAACTTGCCTCCATTGTAGTTTGCCTTCAAAGGAACTTGCTATTGGCTGTTCAGCGGAAAATGTACTCGGGAGGAAGCGCTCAGCCTCTATGCGAACAGCGTGCCTTGTAAGGTGTGCACGGCTCTCCATTTTATTAAAAAACAGCAGTTATATTCAGCAGTGACCTTTACAAAGTCCTTTGTGTTCTGTACATTTTCATATTTGTCGATAGTGGTTTTCCTTGAACCCAAAGCCTGTCAAGTTTACGTGCAGGAGAAGATAATGCTCGTATCATAAAGAGATATCAAGGAGTGATAATGACAACAGTGCCTAAGCCAACATTATGCTACACTCACCCAATAACTCACAATAACCCAACAGGAAGCTCTCAGTATGCTAATCCCCATTTGGATCGTTTGTTCTTTAGTGGCACTGCATTGCACTCAAAACAAAACAAACACGATACCACGACAGCCTCCTTTACAAGTGCATGGACTTCTACAGGTCTTCAGATACTAAACGTCTTGAACAGCAGGCAGACTGTTAATAAAGTCGGAACAAAATGGAGGTCCAACTTGATGTTACAGAACATTTCGGAGAATATTGGAGGTCCAGAGTTTTCGCCGGGTCAGAAGTTGCATCTGTTTGCAATCTATGACAGTGAATGTACATGAATTGGACACAATCAAAGATGCAAAGTCAATAGAAAAGTTTATTTGAAAAAGCAAAAGGATTTCAAGAATATCACAGTTCACACTTAAATCCAAAAACAGGCATCATGCCAATCCAGTGGGCAAAAATCCACATCCCCTACCCTCCCAAAAAAAAGACAACAACAAGCACAGGTCAAAAAGCTCTTAAGGCGAGGCAAGGTATACTAGAGCAGGTAGTCTGGTGAAACAGACCATTAATGCTCTGAAACGATTCGACAAAAGCATGGGTGAAACAGGGCAACTAAATAAGCCAGTCAATGATTGCTGATGAGCCAGGTGGAAAAGTAGGGGGCCAGGAAATGTCTCTCAGCTGTGGTTGATGAGGGGGTGTCAGAGTAAACACGCGCACACACACACACCAGTCCCTGGGCTAAACCCTGACAATCTAGGAGGCTGACAAATAAGCTCTGAACCAGAGGTTAATTGAACACAGGTGTCCCTATTGTCCTGAATGTTCCCGCTTTCCCCCGTTGCCCACTAAGCTAGCAGCAATCACTCCCACTGTACGACTCTCAATGAGAACCGGACGCGTTTAGCATCCATTAATGGTAGCCTACTCAAAACCTCTGCAATACGCAAAAAGTGTTTTGACAAATGCGTGTCCGTAGAGATGGAAGGGCTAAAGCAGAACAGTTTGCTCAAAAGGTGCCTACTCTGTTCCCGAAGTGATTCAACGAGAACCTGAGAGCGGAGCGAAATGATTAGGCCAAAATTATTGTCAGGCGGAATTAACCTTGCGCTGATTGGTGCTATTGTAATTGTAGGTCAAACAGGTTGCTGTAGTACAGGAGTACAATTGATAATTAGTAGCCTTTCAGTGTGCCGGGTAAATTAATTCCTCGGATTGAGTTTTCTGAACCTGCAGGGTTCGTAAGTTGTTAACCGCCGACATAGCCTCTTCCCGCAGAAGGCCACGCGTCTGAAATGCACGTAGGCAGCCGATTAACTGCGGTCGTAATGATGTGTCAATTTAGGATTCATTACAATGCTATGCTATATGATGTTTCAAAAGAGTCCGGCGTCTCACCCCCCCACCACCACAACGTTTATTCCCTGTGGGTAAATCCCCCTCCCCAATGATTATTCAACAACCTCAAATTGTACTGTCAGAATTTATTGCCTGAATGATCTTGGGCCTGTGTGATTTCGACAATAGGCCAAGCTCTCTCTTTTTCCTTCTCTCACTCTCTCACACACACACACGCACGCACGCACACACACACACACAGAGATACAGCTGTAAATCTGCGGTGAGCTCTGTGTTGTGAAGCTGCCCGCTTCACATTGGCCACGGAACAGAGGGCCCAGCTGATGCCGCTTGTGCCCCCCGAGTATTGTCCTGCCAGCGGTGTGCCCACGCTGGCGCTAAGCTATCCCCTCCTCTGTCACGGTTTTCTTCTGAGGAGCCTTCGAGCAGAAAACCAGCTGCCACTAGAACCCCCCCCCCCCCCTCCCTTTCTACCATGTTTATTTTGTACATTATAAACAACGTGGCTTCAGGACCTACAGAGGAAATGCGTACGTAGAAGGTGACATCAGCCGTCAAATCAGCGTCGTCAGTGTGGGACAATCGTAACACACACAGCGGAGTTCAGGGGGCTTTGCATATTCATGAGGTTTACGCAGGAGCTAGTCCCTCTCGTGGCTGAGCCAGGATCTCAAGATGATACTCAAACCTGTTCTAGAGCATGCCATCTGAAGCGGGAGACGTCTCGAGTGGCTTTGGCAGCTAAACTGGTCACTAGCTAACCCAGGGCCTAGCTAAACCTGGTGCAAGATAACCCAAATGCTAGCTAACCAAGGGGCTAACTAAACCAGGGCCTAGCTAAACCTGGTGCAAGCTAACCTAAACGCAAGCTAACCAAAGGGCTAACTAAACCAGGGGCTAGCTAAACCTGGTGAAAACTAACCCAATTGCTAGCTAACCCAGGGGCTCACTGTTATGTTGAGCAAGCAGGATGGACCGAAACGCACGAAAACGCAAAGGCAGGTTTCATGATTTCATACAAGAACAAGAATTCGGACAGGCAGGAAGAAACCAATAGACAATCAACATGAGGCAAGTAACACACAAAGTCAGAAAACACAGGGAAACACAGATTGAGACAAGACAGGAGGTACAGTGGCTAACCAGTGAGCTAGCTAAACCTGGAGCTTGCTAACCCATGAGCTAGCTACCATATATCCCCTTTTTCTTCACCCATGCTACATAATCACTTTGACTCAAAGACAGTTTGGTTATGAGGGAACAGATGTGAGAATTAGACAATGGAGAATACAGGATAATGCAATAGCCTACATTTCCTTGCAGGGTTTGAGTTGAAGTGGATATAAAGAAAACACACCGGATGTAAGAATGTGATTATTCTAGCTCAATATATATATATACATAATGTATAATATATCTTGTATCATATATAATAATCTTAGCAATATTTCTGGGATATATTTTTAAAGCATTCCATGCATTTTCTCAACACATTACATCCAAGTTTACATAAGTAGTGAATGTTGTAGGGAATGTATTTAAGAGAATGCACTGGGTGTCTACCCTGCTAAAAAATCCAGCATTCCTGGTCACCAGCATAAGGTATGTTTTGCATGCTAGAACCAGCATGGAATGCTGGTTTGCTGGTACCCCGGCATCCCATGCTGGTTGCTAATGTGCTGGTCTACCAGCTAGACCAGCACTACCCCAGCACTAACCAGTATGAACCAGCCTGGCCAGCACAATACCAGCACTGACCAGTATAAACCAGCCTGGACCAGCACTACCCCAGCACAAACCAGTATGAACCAGCCTGGACAAGCACAATACCAGCACTAACCAGTATAAACCAGCCTGGACCAGCACTACCCCAGCACTAACCAGTATGAACCAGCCTGGACCAGCACAATACCAGAACTAACCAGTATGAACCAGCCTGGACCGGCATAGAATTCATGCTGGGTTATGGTGGATATTTTAGCAGGGTATAGCCTAATAGTCGTCTAACTTCATGAGGAGCACAACTAAACGTATTTCATATTTTAAAAAAAGGTGTTAATGTTAACATCCTAATTGTGCAAGCTCCAGTTTGACTTTGATGTAAGTATCAGTCTGGACAGGCTTGAATAGGTTGTCCTTGAGTCAGGACCACTGTGGTTCTCACCAATCAGCTACCTACTGGCAGCTAGAGGGGTGTTCTTTAGGTGTGGCATTTACAGACAATCACATCAGTTCGTCCAATCAGCTGCCGATACGTTTTTGACGTAGTGCCTGCTCTGTTCCAAACAGTGTTTTCAGAACCGTTTAAAAACAAGGTGACGCATCTCAAGGGGTTTTGTCCGTTGAACAAGTTTAAATGGACGGCTTCCCAGACGGTTGGGTGTGACAAACCATCTGGCGCGTCAGGCCACCAAACTGCGGCTCTCCTTTTAGAAATAAATAAAAAAAGAACATACAGTGCAGCCGCCCCACAAAGCCTCTCTCTCCGTTGGCATATTTTATCTACAGCTGCAGCTGCAGTAGGAACAAGAGGTGAATATCCCACCATCCGCCTGTCTAGTCATGCTTCAGCTCCAACACCCATCTGGCAAATCCAGCACACAGCGAGGTTAACCTGCTGCAAACACCTCGCACCCCCCACCCCCCTCAGCTTTGGCAGGGAGCAAGCAGCGGCTCCCGCCGCGTGCGAGGAGAGCTGCGCTGCGGCGGGTTCTCCTGCCACGCGAGCTGCCCTGGACAACGAGGCTCGACTTGGCCCACGGTGTTGCCCACATTGTTGAATTTTGGGGATGTGGGTACATTTACGCATGTATGTATCCCTGATTATGGGGTAATTTCCTAAATATGCAAAATATCTGATTTAGTCTGTAGAATGAATATCTCGACACAATAGCACTAATTAGGAAGATTGTTTTGCTTTCAGTGATGCTTTGATTCTCAACAGCAATCAGCAATAGCTCCGATCAATTGTTTAGAGTTTCAGAGTATTAAACAATCTTTATGTAGCTCGCTCGGCAATAAACCACGTCACTTTGATTTGTTAAGTACTTGTTTGGGAAAATAGAGCATGCAGTTGTTATTTTAGGCATTTGTGGTGCCCCATTTACAAATGTCTCGGCACAAATGAACCACATATCTAAAGATTACAACGTGAACAAGATTAAAGCAGCGCTATTTCCGTTTAATTTAGACAAATGTGTCTTCCCAGAAATAAATGCTCAGCATAGGCGAAAAAGCATAAAAGCAAAATGTCCCGGTTATCACAGGGGAGTGGTGTGGCGAGGAAGAAGTCATTGTGTTCCTCCCTGATTAATCAAGGCTGCGTTCAGACACGCTAACACAATGCGGTGCAATGTGTTTTGCATTGTGTTGCCGGGGAAACAATGCAGCTACATACCATAATGTGTGTGGGGTAGGTGAAGGGGAAGGATGAGTTTCAGAGGACAGAGGGGAAACGAAGTGAGACGGGAGGGTTTGAGCGACGGCAAAGTGCTAACGGGGGGAGAGTTCGAAGAGTTCCCTTGGAGACTGCTGCTCAGGTAGCTTCATCAAACCTATGCCCTCCTCTCCTCTCCTCTCTTATACACTTCAGCTTCAGTCCGTCAGTCATTTAAGGGAAACGGTGAAGGCTGCGGGCTGTGGGTGTGTACTGAAATAAAACAACTTTCTTCATTACCGAGCGAGTCGTTAGCAATGGTGGGGGGTGGGGGAGACCTCAGACCCCTTTTCTAAAAGCAAATGGCACAGTAATATGTGTAATTAGTGCTATGAGGACAGTGGAAATGAATGAATGAATGAATGAATGCTCATTTTCAATGGTGCAAATTACTCCTTGAATCATATTCTTATTAAACGCTCCAACAAAAACCCTGAAGTGTGTTAAGTGGACTACATTTTGCTGATTGGATTCGGTGTAAGGGAAGGGAGCAGTAACGTCCAGCGGTGAATAAACCATGTCTGTCAGCAGGTGGACTGCTAAACAATGGAAGCAGACCCAGAGGCTTTATAGAGGAGACATGCCACTTACTGTAAAGAATTCTGAATGGAACTCTATGGGATAATATGGAGGCATTTTTGCTCCGCGTCGACGATGATTATGCAAGCGTAACAATTCATGACGGTTAATGACCTCTTTAAATGCACGCCCCGTACTCCAAAAAAGATCTACATCGCTATATGAAGAATACTCGCCAGCCTTAAAGTTGTAATTAATAATGGAGGCTCACAGAAATATCTACAGCAAAGGAAGATTTGATGAGTCATGAATTCAATATGTACTGTATGATCTTGTCTGCCCCTATATGTCACACTAGAACGGCAGCATCCCAGACCAAAACAAATGGCCACACATTGTATAGCTGAGTGATGCAGTAGAGAATTACATTGCACTCCCTAATGCAAGCTAGCTCTGTCCTTGGTATGCATACAGTAGCTGGTCTATGTGGATAGTTAGTTAGTTAGTTAGTCTGTGTAGACTATTATTATTATTATCGATGAGGTGGCACCTTTTACTGAAGTAACCCTTGAGCAGAGCGATTAGAAGAGTCTTCTGGTACTTGAGTATAAGGCGTCATGGCAACATAAAATATTGAAATGGAATTGTTGCAAAGTCACTACGGCGACATATTGATAAGACCCAATAATGAAGTGAATGAAGGGCGTCTGCGTCATCATTTCCAGACTAGTATGCAACCCCGTAGTTTTAAAACTAAAACTGTGCAAGCAGCGTTTACGTCTTAGGAGCTCTACAACTCTGGAGTAATATGGGTGCAAGGCATAAACGCAGTAATAGTACTACGTTTTATGAGAAAAATGTATTAGTATAGACTACAACTAAGCATACAGCTTTGGGAAGAATTAGGAGACCACTGCAATTTTCTTTAAATATAGTAGAAATAGCTGTAAAATACTGTAAATTAATAAATCATTAAATTGTTTTATAAATAATAAAAAATACATGTTACATTACATAATAAAAATGTAAAAACCAGATAAGTGGTGCTTTATTTCTCTTTCAATAAATTAGACACTTCCAATAATCCAAACTTATATATAGTAGGTTTACGTTTTTGTGTGTGAGCTATTTTGACAAGTCAAAAGGCTAAGAACCTTGTATATGTGCTGTAAATGTGCTGTAAAGGTTGTTTGTAGTAGGGAATATGTTATGACAGAACTGATACAGTTCTGTTTGTTGACCTTGTGCATTTGCAAAACTCAATGAACTTCACCGCAGAGACAAACTGCATTCTCCGTCACACTCCCATACACAACCGGAGAGATTTACAGTTGTTGGGTTTCTCTTGTCGACCTTGCGTGTTCCTCAGCTGATGATTCTTTGTAAATAAGCTGTAAGGAAGCTTGAAAGAGTGACGCGACTGATTGCTTTGTACTCGACATCAGGGAAAAAAATATTATAAGATGCCTGTCAGCTACAACAAGATGGCTGTACCAACTACAACAAGATTGTACCCGCTACAACAAGGTGGCTGTACCAACTACAACAAGATTGTACCCGCTACAACAAGGTGGCTGTACCAACTACAACAAGATTGTACCCGCTACAACAAGATGGCTGTACCAACTACAACAAGATGGCTGTACCAACTACAACAAGATTGTACCAGCTACAACAAGATTGTACCAGCTACAACAAGATGGCTGTAGGAGCTACAACAAGATGGCTGTACCAGCTACAACAAGATGGCTGTACCAACTACAACAAGATGGCTGTACCAGCTACAA
>JAODUK010002050.1:0-12372 GCA_027564635.1 Typhlichthys eigenmanni
AACATTCAAGAGCGAAAAAGGGGATTTTCTTTTTCTAATTCAGTCAAAAAAATACAAAAATGTTATATATATATATATATATATATATATATATATATATATATGGCAATGTTCTTTCTACTTTTGTTGGTGTACATCTCCATCTTGTGGACACTTGACAAGGTACCAGATGTATTACTGTAATCAGAGTCATAGAATGTAATCGGACCTCTATTAAACTGGAACCTTAACAGAGGTCCACAAATTTATTGAAAATAACACAAACACACACACACACACACACACTCAAATGTAAAAATGAAAGCGGTTTTTGAAATATTGAAATCTCATATTAAAAATTAGTTACCATTACATAATGAAACGTAAGTAAGATATCGACAGCATAACACCACTGTCTATGCAATAAAATCTATAATATAACAATAACAAACATACATGTAACATATCAATTTAAAAAAAGAGATGTATTTGCTAAATTGTCTCTAGATATTCTGAGTGAAATTTAAAACAATGCCTTGGGATACTTTTCTTCGGCCAGTGTGATAAAGTCCTCAGCACTGTCTAGAGACACTAGTCGATCCTGAAGGAAGGGGAACATAAGCGACATGTGATTATGTAGTTTCAGTGTGTTGAGAGGGGGGAGGGGACGTGTGTGTGTGTGGGGGGGTGCCATCCATGCCTACCTACCATGATGTAGAGGTATCTGTCCTGGGGTCTTGTTCCTGGTAGGAACAGAGAGGTGTGATCCTGTAGCTGTTGGAGGAGATCACTGGCTCTTTGGAGGTTATCCTCGTCTCTGCTTGTCTGGCTCTGTTTGTTTACACACAGCAGAGACTCTGCCTCACACTGGTAACCTGCACACACACACACACACACACACACACACACACACCAAACTGGGCGTACAAAGTGAACTTGCTTGTGTCATTTCCAAAGTGATGCGTATAATAACCGGGGATACATTGTGTATGTCGGGACACCTGTCTCTTGACTGATTTATCAAAACCAAATCAATAGAATACTGCAGATGTGGTGTATCTCTACAGTATAGTCTATTTATGTTCATGGTTACAAAGGACATAAAGGGAATGTAAATGGAAAGGGAATTCATCACAGCACATTTTTTACAATCTGATTGTTGTTGTAAGTGGGTGTGAAGTAATAACATAGGAAATTGTCCCCCACCTAGCTGGAGCAGAATCTTCTTCCACCGAGCACTGACCTCCCTTCTCATATAGCGTAGATTATGTATGTCATAATTCAGCTTCTCCCATTCCTGCGCACACACACACACACACACACACACACAAACATACAAAATCATACATAATGCTTTGGGATTTGGACATGTACATCATATTGGTGGGGATATTTGTGATGTGTTTTAGCGACTGTAAATGGAATCTATGGGACATCAAACCATATCAGGTGCATGAACAACCAGTAACATATACAGTAGTGACTGACTGATAGGGTGAATGCCTACTGCTAGCTCTGTGTGTATTGGCTACAGTATTAGCATCCTACAAATGTAATACTTGTCTCTAGCACATTGTGTTTGTCTGTCCATTCACCTGTCAATTCCCAAGTAGTTTCAATGAACCGGGGGAAAACACACTGTCTGAATGTTTTCTAATTGTTCCCAATCTTCCATTCATCACATTCCATGCACCAACTAATGAGGAATTAGTCCTGACATGGGTGTTTTAGGGAATGATTTATCATACAATAATTTTAATGTAAACATCAACTAACCACCCTGCATCCACAATCAACCCTGGAGTTCAAACATATGGTTTGTGTGTGTGATCTACTGTGCACTAGATCCTTCTTTATTGGATAATCATCCAAAGAGACATTCAATTGAATGCCAGTGAAGCAAGCAGTCAGTAACCATAGCAACAGTGACCGTTAGTGTGCCTTGCATTCATGCATTCTTGTGCATGTACAGTAAGAACCAGTTAATATAAATATAGGCCTGCTGACATTTGGAAGCCGTTTGATTTCTGTGTAGGTCCATGGGATCAATCACAATTGACAATGTTTGCTCAAAACACGTGACAACCGATAATGTCACTGCTCGAAGAAACCAAGGTGATGCCAAGGTCCAAAATGCATGCGTTTGCATTATATTACAATATGTCAAGCACATTAGTATAACCTGCATGAATGACATTTCCATGGTGGTTCTTTTAAATATTGTTATTTTATTTTGTTTTATTATTTTGTGCTTGCTGCTAAATGTGGGTTTTCTATATTTTATGATTGTTTGTATTATATTGATTTGTTTTTTTGTTTCATTATTTGCATTTTCTTTACTTCCTATTTTATTTTTCAGTAAAACAAGTAAAATAAATGTAAATAGGTACGTGTTTTTTTTACTAAATATGGTTGCAGCTCTTTTAGAATCCATGTGATATACTTATGTAATGATTAGTGCAAACATTTAATAACACATCCCAGTTCCTATTTTTATTAAATGTATGTTGGCCGTGAAGCCAACATACATTTCAGCAATTCAGCATTTCAGAATAAATCAGCATGGTCTCTCATGCTGATTTATTCAGTAATGGAGCACATTGCTGTGGGTATGGTGGCATATGGGGAGTGTATTTGTTCCTGTGTTTGTATTTAATATTTGTCTATCTGTGTATTTGCTATGTGTACTGTATCAACAGTTTAAAATTGTATCATTTTGAGTTGATAACATCTGGTCTTACTAAATAATATGAGAAAGCTAATATATGTTTTCCCTCATTATAACATGTATGTCTATATGCTAACATAGCTAGAAGCACTACAGTAGGGCATACCAGTTTCATACATGTTTGTCTCTCTCTCTCTCTCTCTCTCTCTCTCTCTCTCTCTCTCTCTCTCTCTCTCTCTCTCACCTCGGTGTCCTCATCCGTCTGGTCTCTCATGCTGATAAAGGCCTGTAGCTGTCTATCTGATTCTGGGCCAGTGGTTGAGATACTATGGCTGTTCGGAGTTGGCCTTGAGCCCATTTTGCTCCTCAGGCTTCCTTGGAGGTCCCAGGGTCTCCGGGTAGGGTCAAGCTCAAACATGATGTTTTCACCCGTGTGGCTGCCACTGGAGTCACTGGGTGCTGGCTCTGCTGACCTGCTAGGAGCTCTAGTCGTCCTCATACTAGAGATAAGATAGAGAAGTCTTAGTAACTGAAATAAAATATACCATGTGGAACCAACACAGCACTCTTCATCTGTTAAATAATGAATCGCTAGCTACAGCTAACTAAATTGTTAGTCGTGGGTCTGTTATACGGTGGTAATTCAAACTGCGTGTCTTACCGTAGAATAGCATTCTTCTCTTCTCTGTTTTGTTGGAGATAGTAGCGACAACAGCAGATTGTTTGTACCGCACCCATTGTCCCTACCCAAGTCTCCTCAACAGCTTCAAGATGTCATTTCTAACACCATCCAACAACTACTTCAGCAGCTTCAGGATTTACTACACTCACAACAACAAAAACTTTAAAATGCTCTAGACTAGAGCCCTGTCGTTGACTTCTTCTCTGAGACATTCCCTATCCTGCCGTAGGCAACAGTCAATTCCATTATCCACGTGAGTTGGTAAAAAGGATGACAACAACCAACACACACACTAACACACAGCCATGAATGCTACATTGATAAAGCGGCTTGTCAGCATGCAACATGCACTAGAGGCATGGCATTTCTGTCATGCAGGCTAACGAAATACAATATATTAGGTTGCTGCATTCATTGTAATAAAATATAAACATTCACCATGGTTTGTTCATTTTTAACATTCATGGAGAGATACAAAGTGAACTAGCATGTCAGACACCTGTAGTTCTTTTTTTCTTTTTATATAATGTTTTTTTGTTAGGCCTAATATTACATATTTTATGCAGTGACATACAGTACAGTCTTACATGGTGTAAGTTATAGGTAATGTCTAAAATTAGTAGAAGGCAATATATGTTATGTGGTACATGTTATGGGTTGAGTGAAAGCCTGTAGCCTACAAGGTTAACATGATGTTGTTGTAAAATGAATTAATTTAAATACGGGCATATTGACCTTACTGTATATTGTATGTCAAGGTCATTCCCATCACCCAGATTTATTTTTACATAGAGTTCTGAAATAGGTCTAACTCCCACCCCTCACAAGATAATACACATACAGTACAGTATGGTCTTTACTTGACCTTGACCTTGACTTGATACAGTAGTTCTTTGGATCCTAATGTCACATTGTCTCAAAACCTTTGTATACAGTATGTGAGATCAGTGGACCAAGATAAGAGTTTAACATTTGGCACATACTGTATTGTCAGGGTCATGATTCTAGTTTTTTTTTAATGTGCCTGCATAATTGGTGATATTAATTTCATTAATATGCAACTTGTATAAGAAGTTGGGCTAGTCCATAGTGCATTCACTTTGCTGATCAAACTAATCAGTATTTTCATAACAACTAGTTATGGTAAGCTAGAGCAGGGGTTCCCAAACTTTTTTGTGCCAAGACCTACCTAGAGAGGACTGATCTATTTAGAGACCCACAAAACACCAAGTACTGGAAATGTAATTTTCAAAAACCTAAAACCTAAAGCTAATGCTATACTATATATATACCTGTGTGTGCACCACATATTTTTGAGACGAGCGCTCCAGACTCTATGGTGTGCACACGGTTAAATAGGATTTCATCCAATCAGGAACAAGTAGGCTATTTGTCACAACCTTACTCACGACTAGAGGTCTTCATGGGTCCTCCGAGACCCAAAATTCCGAGACCCGACCTAAACTTTTGAGTGTTTGTATGATTCTCAGATAAATGCGATTTACCAACTGGACCCGATAATTAATTAATACATATGTTTACATTATTATATGTAGCTTAATATATATGCGATTATAAGCGATTATAAAATGTTGAATCCAGAAAAAAAAAAAAAGTTTTGTCAGTTTGACGATAAGGTAAGGTAAGGTAAGATAACCTAAAGTAAGGTAAGGTAACCTAAGGTAAGGTAAGTTAACCTAAGGTAAGGTAACCTTAGGTAAGGTAAGGTAAGGTAATGTACAGTAACCTAAGGTAAAGTAAGGTAGCCTAAGGTAAGGTAAGGTAACCGTGGGTTTATTGTACATTCCGCACTAGACGAATCCATAGGCAGAGAGAAGGTAATATAGATTAGTGTTGTATACATGCAGGGATTGCTCCTGTATTCTGCCAGTTGTCATCTAATGTATTCTCTGCCCGACTTTTACTGCTGTTTCACTTGACTAACCCTTAATTAACCCTTAATTAAGTCAATATTGATCCAATAGCAATACAAATAAATATATACGTATGTTTTTTACAAAGGGAAAAGGAAAAGTTAAATTATTAATGAATTACTTCACGTCAATGGATCATATGTTGTACAGTGTAGATGCTGTCTAATGTTTTACCAGCAGAGGGCAGTATTACCCCACACAATTTCCTTTACGTAAACGTTAAGAGAAGGGAATAGAACAGACATCATTGTCTGACATTTATATGCTGAGTGTGTCTTTTATGCACCTGCCCTGGTGCCTGCTAGACCACCAGTCAACACACACACACAAATATAATATATTTGTGTGTGTGTGTTGACTGTATATTTTACATACATGCTGTACATGCATAGATACATACACATTCACATACAATACATACATACACACACACATACAATACATACATACATACACACATACAGAGTGTGACATTGACATACTACATTTGAAGAACTTAGGTAAGGGTGAGTGATGGACCAGAGAATGGGCTGTTCCCTAAAGGTATGTGTTGATTTGTGTGGTGTGTGCGTGCGTGTGCGTGTGTGTGTATGCGTGTGTGTGCGTGTGTGTGCGTGCGCGTGCGTGTATGTGCGTGTGTGTGTGCGTGCGTGTTTGTGTGCATGCGCGTGCGTGTTTGTGTGTGTATGCGTGTGTGTGAATAATGTATGAGGGCAGCAGCAATGACAATGGTATTCCAGCTCAGATAGACAGGCCTCAACAGGACATGAAGAGAGGTCAAACATCTGGAGGCCGTGAGAAGTATAAGCAGACACACACGCGTATGCATGCCTTCAGCTGCTCTGCCCCCAGCCCCTTGAACACACTTCCACTGCACATCCAACATGCCACCACGGTCACCTCTTTGCTAAGCTCCTCAACACCCCCCTCTTCAAGGTTGCCTATGACGTTTGACCCTTTGTTCCACTCTCAACTGACTGTTTCATTTTATTTAGTTTATTTTGTATATATTTCTCAGATCAAATGTTTATTATTAAGGTATGTGTTTTTCAGCCAGTATGTGTTTTATATCTATGTATTTGCAATGAAAGATGTCCTTCAGTGTTTAGAAAGGCATCCATAATAAAATGTATTATTATTATTATTATGATTGTGATTATGATTATTAACACTGAGAAACTTTTCTTTGATTACCGCTATGATGACCAGACATTTTCTGCACCTTTAAAGCCATTAACATGTTGATAGATTTATAATTGCCGATAAAAAACAAAAGTTTTCAGTTTGACCAGAATTAACTATGGCTTATAACACCACCCACTGCTTCTCTATTTCTATATTATATAGATTCCATATATGCAGCACCCCTTTAAATGATGAGTGGTAGAGAGTCTCTGCTATGGGCCAATACACATCTGCACCATACACTTTCACTGCTAATCAATGTTTATGACACCATTTTTTAAATGAACTGTCATTGAAGATCCATGAGAATTATGCAATGCTTTATAACTGTCATAGGCAATCGATGAGGGTGGCGCCATCATCTGCCTGCCATGATCATTACAACTTGTGATCAATAACAAAGTTGGGTGGGAGCGAGATAACATGAATCTTTTGAGTCATATTCAGGACTATTTGATGATGGGTTGGCAACAGCCGTGTGTGTGTGCGTGTGTGCGTGTGTGTGTGTGTGTGTGTGTGTGCGTGCATGTGTACTGTAGTGATCTGTGTTGTCTGCATTTTGCATGTTACTTACAGTAAAATAGGGGCTTAAAATATGCAACACAAAAAGGACAGAGACACAGAAATGAATAAAAGCTTCTAAAGAATGTGGCCTCAGGAAAAGGACCTTTCTATATTTCCCACAATCATTCTGTCAATGCAGTCATTCACCGATCACACACACTTCCTGATTCGCAGACTCTAGGTGTGGCGCATTACATAGGAAAATTGGGGTCATGTTTTGTGAGAGGGGGTTTCCCTTTTCTATGTCTCCCCTTAACTGGGAAAATATGTATATGTGTGTGTATAAACACGTGTTAAGGTGTGGTGCTTCTAAATAAACAGTAAAGTCACTGTTACTATCCAGTTCACATAAAAAGCTTTACAATAATGTCGACACAATGGAATTCACACTGGGGTGTCATTCTATACCATAAACAAGGGTGTAGCTCTTGCTATGGGTCTGTTCCATTTTGTAGCAGTTGTAGACTTACCTGATGCAACCAATACAGTACACTTGAGCTGCAATATAAAATATGCTATACAAATAAATAGTATTATCTTTATTAGTAGTATTAGTACTATTACTACTAATAATAATACTACTACTACTACTACTACTACTAGTAGTAGTAGTAGTAAGTAAGTAGTAGATAAGTAAGTAAACGTTATAGCACTTGTTCGCAGACAGGAGTCACAAAGTGTTTTACATACAGAAATAAATGAAGCAAAACTTTATTAAGAACAACAGATATAAATAATATAAACTGCAGGGTGTGCAATTTTAACCAATATCAACATTAATTTAACATAACACATAAAATACATAAAACAGGACTGCATCTCCATAGGCATAATACACCCTATATGCTTGCTTGAACAAGTGAGTCTTCTAAAAATGATGTCTGCAGACCTCAGTGAGATTGTAAAATAATTCCGTAGTTTGGGAGCCACCGCATCAAAAACACAATCACCCTCATTCTTAAGGCGAGTCTGAGGGATCATTAACAGGTTGTTGTCAGAGGACCACATAGACAGACACAACCGCAGAAGTGCCGTAAATACATATAAATTAAAACAAACTGTATTCTGAAATAGATTGGTAGCCAGTGCAGTGAGATTAAAAGTGGAGTAATATGATTTATTTTTCTTGTTTCAGTAAGTAGTCGAGCAGATGCATTTTGAACAGACTGCAGTTTGGCCAGATACCATTTGCTGGCTACTACTACTACTACAGTACATTTTCAACCCTGTTTCACTGGCATATGTACATACATTAAATAAAGTAGACCTATACTTTTATGTTATAAGCTACACTTGCCCCATTACGAACTATACTGTGGCACCTCTATTAAAAGGCTACTTTCTCTAAAATCTTCCTGAAAGTCATATCCTTTTTTAGAAAACGGTATGAAAAATACTATGATTTGTGTTTAGAAATGTTTAGAAACAACTGCGCACATTTACAGTAAAGGAAAAGTCAGCTATTGCAAGCTAATTTTAATACATTTTGTCAAAGCCACCAAACATCTCCTTGCATTTTACTGTTCTCTGTGCGTGTTGAAAAAATGATCCTAATCTTATAGACAGCCCCGCTCTGTAAGGAACATAAACAAATTGGCGAACACCGCGCACAACAACAAAGCTGTAGTAGGCCTACTATGCTTTGCTTAACAGTGCATTTCGATGTGTGGGGCAGCGCCTCGGAGAGCGCGGAATTCTTTTAATGTATTATATTTGATCTTGGATTTAGCAAGCGTTTTCCCTGCCTTTAAGGGAGAGGGTCAAAAAGTACTGTACAGTAAGTACTGTAGAGGGAAGCAAGTTCCTGACAACATACTCAATGTAACTTTATTTGGCATAACCAATTATTCTAGAAGACCACACAAAACATTGACACGACGTGCCAAGACAGACATTGTTACACAAAAACTAAAAACACTGGAAATAATCTGTCTGTGTGATTACTTATATTAAGGTAAGAAAGCTACAGAGACAGACGGACTAAGGAGAGAGAGGGAGAAACATCAGCGAGGCTCAGAGCAACTCGGGCAGACTGAAAGAGAGCTCATAGCAATCATAGAAGTCACAGATCACAAATCACAAATCACCAAAAGGTGAGCAGGCCATCTGTGTCGCTGACTGCATGGAAAATTACTTTGCCATCAAAACAGGAAATGGCCAATATCTCACTAACACAATGTGAAATACAGTGCCTGGCTAGACGTCCAGTGGTACTGTGTGTGTGTGTGTGTGTGTGTGTGTGTGTGTGCACTCTTGAGCACACGTTCTTAAATGTGTTTTTAAAAGTGCAGGTTTACAAGACACTGTAAATGTATGTTTGTCTTTGTCTGTTAGTAAAGTTGAAAGTTAATCAAAAAACAAAAAAAGTGGCCCAACCCAGGAGAAGTTGCAATAGTAATATTTCAGTTTTATTGCTCCCATACCCTCCTTCATGGATTTTAATGGAACATACGGTATATATTTTGTAAATGTCAAACGTTATAATGTTTTTAGTGATACAACCTTGTAAAATGGTAAAATGTTCTTAATCTATTAAGAACACAAACATATTTCTACACATATCCAACATACTTGATTATGAAAAAAATGAATATGTGTTAGATAAATAAATAAATATAATAAATATGTTAGATACTAGATACACAATGGGTTTGGATGTGTTTACATTTGTGAAAGCTTGAATGTTTGCGTGTGTACAATGACCATGTTTAAATTTATACTCATATTATATTGTCTGTAATGCTACAATAATCCGAGCATGTACTGTATTCCAAATAATTTAGAAAGATCTCATTCCAGTTGACTGAAGAACATGACATATTTCAAACAATTAGGGCAGGACAGGCGTTTTTGGTGTCTTTGGTGCAACATGTTCTCATAAGAATTCTGTCTGTGCAAGTACAGACTATATCAAACAAGCAGGCTTGAGGTGGATGGAACACAAACAGTGTGTTTAGAGAAAGGCTCCGGGGGGGAACACATTATGTGTGTGTGTGTGTGTGTGTGTGTGTGTGTGTTTGAGTATGGGATGGGTAATATGTTAGTGATGAATGGAATCTGGTACCTTTATAGATTCGCATGTTGATGTATACTGAAGCTAGACCGCACAGTTTTGTATGTTTGTGGTGGAGGGTGATTGTGCCACTGTGTAGCATTTATGTGTGTGTGTGTGTGCTTTGACTTATGTTGTGACTGTTGACCATGGTCAATAGAGGGCTGGATGCCATCAATAACATGTATGTGAAAACACACACACACATACACACGCACACACACATACACACACACACACCTTCGTATCAACTTTATGGAAAATTAAGAAAAAAAAGACAAGATTCTATTTTGACACTGACCTCTACCTCTAGATGGCACTGTTGAATAGCAGAGGCAGTGTGTCTTACTGTGCAAAGTAAAGCAGCAAACACACCTGTTGACTAATTATTACACATCTACCTGACTTCTGTCTCAACCTTTCAGCGATATTACACATCCTAATAAATGAAACAATTAGAAAGAGACAAGTAACATGTCATATATCTCTTAACGCTACAGAACTAATCTAAATGTCAGTCTCTTTTTGTTTTGATACAAATCTAATCAGCAACATGAGGAAAGGTCAAAAAGCTTCACCAGGCTGTGTGTGCCCTAGCAGGTAGGACACAACACCTCTGATTATATACAGTAGTAGAAGTAATACCATTAAAGACTGAGTCTGTGTTGCAAGTCGTGGCAGGTGAACTTCAAAATGTATACTTATCTATATATTATTTCTTATTTCTTTCTCATTCTCTCTCTCTCTCTCTCTCTCTCTCTCTCTCTCTCTCTCTCTCTCTCTCTCTCTCTCTCTCTCGAGTGTGTTGTTTTTAAATCAACCTAATCTGTCTGTCTGACTAAAATGTCATGTGATAAGTTAAGGCCATCATAATAATGAGATGCATGCAAAACAGACAAATATGTTGTTCTGATAAACACACACACACACACACACACACACAAACACACAAGATGGACACAGTGTAGCATTGACAGTTCTTTCACACCTAATCTATCTGTATCTATCTCTCAATTGCCCCCCCCCACACACACACACACACACAGACACAAGCATGTAATGCATATAGTCTCTCACACGACCCACTTCAAGTTCTGCAGACCTGTACAAATGCAGTGCATCTATCAGTGTGTCTTTACAATTTATCATATACAAAGTGGCCAGAGAAACGTGTGACGGCCATTAATACTCACCACACACACACACACACACGCGCGTGCCCGCGTATGTTACACAGACACACAATTTTCCCCATTTAGCCATGATAAATTACCTTAGGAGGCACAGCAGAGATGTCCCTAAGAATACACGCAGATACACACACACACGCAATACAGTTACTTTGTTGCAAAGAAAGTAATAAAGAGCACACACACAAGCACACACACGCTGTTAGCTTAACGCGCTGCGCCTTCATGCATACAGACTGCCTGTTTAAACCAGTCATTACAGCCTGCAGGCTGTTCAAGCCCTCGTATGTAACAGTTAGATGGAGGTGCCTCCCCTAGATGGATGGGTGTAAAGCGGGAGGGATCGTAGGATAGATGGATAGATGTATGCTTCGATAGAACTGGTACAGAACACGCAGAAGGATGAATGTCTGTTCAAACGTGCGGTTTAAGACAGCCATTACATGGACATACACTGTCAAAGGGGCTCATATGAGAATAGGGGGACGGTTATATCAGGCATTTGGCGAGGACGTTTGCTGGGATGGTGCCATATTGAGTGAGAGAGATTAAATACCTGACCGAGAGAGGGACAGAGTAGAGAGGGTGGTTAAACCACCAGCACATGGCCCACACACTGTGTGGACAAGATGGAGGGATGGAGTTGATGGAGGGTAGGGAAGAACAGCAAACAAAGGAATGAGATGCACTGAGAATGATTTGAGCTACATGAGATGAAACAGTCACTTGTTTTAAGGATTTGTATTGTGGAGGTGATAGGGAAGGGTGTGGTGGAGTGAAAGAGAAAAGGTCTCAGTGGGAATTCTTCATGTGGGGTAAGAGTTCCTATAAAGGCACAAATCTCTTAAACTCTTATTGTGATCTGAAACTCGTCTCGACATGGTTTTTTAAGTGGCTGAAATGGTGGCGGTTTTTAGCAAGATTAAAGAGTATATTTGACAATAGCTGAATATGTCATACAGTAGTCACCCCAAGTAAACACATTCTGTTAGAATAGAGACATCAATAATCAGGGCTAATTTAGTTTCTAAGCATACTGTAAGTAATAATAATAATAATAATAATAAACTTTATTTGTATAGCACCTTTCATACACAATGTGCAACTCAACGTGCTTT
>JAODUK010002051.1:0-12371 GCA_027564635.1 Typhlichthys eigenmanni
GTGCAGGAATGGAGGGAGAGACGAACAAATTGAAAAAGTCATGAACAAATGCATAATATAACTATATCGATATAAACAATATTGTCAAATTTTATATCTCTTTTGAAAAAATAACGATATAACGATATATATATCGGTATATCACCCAGCCCTAACACATTACTACATTTTTTATATCCTACACATTATTTTTCGTGTTGTTTTGGTAGTCCGGGATATCATCTGACTATTAACTTCTTAACTTAAGCAGGATGTGACAGTTGTAGTATTTGTACCGCCTCCTCTGCAATTGGATGAGAAATAACGATTAACAGTAGCTTGCGCTTTAGTTATGGACAAGCTCAAATCAGTTTTAAGTGGCGAGGAAGGGCGAAAGGATAACAAAACTACAGTGGAAAGAGTGACAGTGCTTGGCGCAGCGTTTCACCCAAAGTTGAACATTTTTCAACATGGAAAAATGCTCAGCACACGCAAAATTAACGTCCAGCGCCCGGCATTCGCCGTGGAAAAAAACGCTCAGCGCCACACCACCTCCAGGCGTTTTTAGAAGCCTGGATTAATGCAGCGCTCCCATTGGAATCAACTGAAAAATAACACTGGTATGAGAAAAAACGCTTTGGTGGACACGGGGCTTAAGCCTGCCTTATAGCTAGCAGATGTCTCCCCCACTCCCGTACAGCCACATGCATAGTGTGAGCCAGGGAGGAAATCTGTGTTCCTGCTAGTGCACCTCTGCTATCAAAAGGTACCATCAGGTACATGCACAACTCTGCAGTCTGCACTATGTGTGACTACAATAATGACAATAATGACAGACAGTAGTGTGTGTTGGTAGAAAACATACCAGCGGTAACCTCTTGACCTGTGGGTATTGTGGCAGCAGTTGTGGCTGTCTGAACTCCATTGGTAAGTGTTGATGTGGTATCACTCTCCACTACCTGACATAACACAAAGGCAGGCTTAAAGCAAAGAAAGCTGCTTGTGGCATAAATGTTACCGTTACCTAAACTATAATATAAACTTATGCTGACTGTTGTCAAGTGTCCGTGTTTTCACTAGTTGTGATTATTTATAGTCAGCTATTAAAACATACATTCCTGTAAAACATAGCATCTCCAGAATCCCAAATGTGGGCCCCAACTCATTGTTGATATTTCAAACACAACAAACTGCTGCAGATGGAGGGGTAGAGAACAGCTAGAGACCATGACAGCTCTAGGTGGAGGGGGAGAGTGTTCAGAGATGCTTTCAAAATTGACAAACTAAGATTTGCTTTTAACATGACATTTTGTGTAAACATTCCAACATTATTAGATGTAATAATCTGTCCAGCGATAATGTGCGTTTGCCAAGAACTACCTCCTCCAATTGTTTGCTTGCGTTCGCAAACGTTAAAGGCAAATGAAAAACTGAATATATTTGCGAACATTCACCATGTTTGCCAATTTGGAACGCACCTCAAGTGCAGCAATGCAATGCGCTGAGATTCAAGACAAAGCTAAACTAACTAACGAATGAAACTAAACATCTCACATCAGTGTCCCTTTAAAATAATAATACAATAACAATCCCTTTCTTTTGTCACAGATGATTTGTCAAATAGACATATTGTGTTTGATTCAATTATTAAATGATGACTTTGGAAGCACCCTTACCAGCCGGGGGCTGGCAGAGATGAGACTGCTTTTCTTCAGCAGTTCTGACAGCAGAGGGGATGGTGGCGGTGTGGCCTTCTGGCTGAGAATCCTCTTCTGCGGGGAGTCATCCACTGGAGGTCCCAGGCTTCCTTCTTTAGACCCAGGTGGATCTGATGTGGGCAGGAACAGCCCAACTCCCTGAACCTGGGCCTGCCACACAGACAGTAGTACAGATCAAGGAAGACCAATGCAGTAACTAAAGGATCTCCTTCCCATTTATATATGTACATATGACGACAACAATATCACCATTTTCATATTCGGAAATGCCCCTCTTTTCAGGGTTCCCACTCTAAGTCAAATTCCCTGACTAAAAATTGGACTTTCCGTAATCTATAATGAACAGAAAAACAAGACACTAGAACAATGTCTGTAATGGGGTCGGGACAACCAGCAGGAAAAGATAAACAAACTGAAAATGTATGTGATGATGTTTTGTGTAGGTACTACTCATGTAAAGATTCAGACCAATCACTTCATTATTAATAATAATTTTACAATAATTTCAAGATTTGTTGAAACATCTCAAAACATAATCCAGTAACATATTGATGTTGCTGCAAACAAAATTACCTGATATTGCATGATTTGACCCATAAACAATTCCCTGACTTTCCATGTCTGAATAGCTGTTTTAAAATTCCATGATATTCTAGAAATGTCAGACCAGTGGGAACCCTGCTCTCTTAATGCTCTCTTAAGGCCCATTTATGCTTCTGCATCAAGATACGTCTAGCCTACGGCATCAGCTATGGCATATCTTCAACAAATTATACTTCTACATCTGCTGCGCGGACCTGTGCGCGTTGCGATTGATGAGAAGCAGCAAAATGCAGAAGTGCCTTGTCTTGTTTATGCGCCTGAATTAGAACACAAAGTAAAGGTTTTGACATAAGCATATCAAAATATTTCTTTACAGCGAATCTCTTAGTTACACCAACATACTGTATATCATAGGAAAAAATGTGCCGACAAAATAGAATAACAAAATAATAAAAAACAAACGATTTTTGCTGCATTAACAAGGAAATTCCATACAGAAACCCACGATAGAACACCAAGAGTGTGAAAAGTTTTGAAATAAGCATATACAAATATTTATTTGCAGCGAATCTCTTAGTTACACCAACATGTATCATAGAAAACAACCTGCCGACAGAAAATGTTATTTATAAAAAAACGCTTTTCTCTGCCCGTACAACAAGGAAATCTCAGGACAATCCCTGTCTTGTCATTTGTCTTTGTTAATAATGCTCAAGCAAGACATATAAAAAAGTTTCTTTACAGCGAATCTAGTAATTATACCAGGATTATCAAAGGGAGACTGTCTGTGCATGCATGAAGGCTAAGGCGTTGTAATGAACATTACGAATTCCAAAACACTACTCCGGCATATGGGCTTGCATCCACAAGACTGCTGCGTCGAATCGACGTGACAGACGGAAGGACAGTTACAGGTGCACGTCAGCCTACGCCGTATCCTTTCGTGTCTGTTACACCCTACCCGTAGCTGACGCCGTAGCTTTGACGCAGAAGCATAAATTGGCCTTTAGATGAAGTGCATATATACGGAAGACATCATTACAATAAATACTGAATGGATAGTGTGTTCCTACAATGCTGTGAGTGCTGGTGTCATCAGAGGGGGCGCCCCCTGTGTCCGTAGGGGGCATTGGGACGGAGGAGTCTGTCTGGAAGTCCAAAGCAGGGGGGCTAGTTTCCAGCGGAGAACGGACCGTCACACTGGGCAACCGCTTGGGGGTGTTCTTCACCGCCTGGCGTGCTGACAGAGGAGCAAGGGTCGTGCCGCATTAGACCAAAATATGCTGTAGCTAGCATGTGTTTACCATAGCCTACGTAGTCAGCAGACAGAACCAACCCTGGAAGGCCATTTCAGTAG
This sequence comes from Typhlichthys eigenmanni, assembly GCA_027564635.1. NCBI lineage: Eukaryota > Metazoa > Chordata > Actinopteri > Percopsiformes > Amblyopsidae > Typhlichthys > Typhlichthys eigenmanni. The sequence goes on from JAODUK010002051.1 coordinate 3,598, forward strand.
CTTTCCTCTTCTGCTCTGCCTCATCTTCATCCTGTTTCTTCTTTCTGAAGGCAGGCAAGGGTCACATTAGATTGGTAGCTTCATGCATCAATTTCTCAACTTGAAAATGCCAGCACTGAACTTGTAGCATAGTGAATGGATAATCTTTATCTTAAAGGGATAGGCAAGGGAAAATGTAGTCTTACCATGTCATTAAAGGATGTAGAGGCTTAATATAAACACCTACAAACTATGAAAATCAACTTCCATTTGAATGGCAAAATATTCCCTATATTTATTTCACTTTCTGTCTGTCCAGTTTCTGGGTGGAGTTAACTCGAGCGTAGGGACGTCATGCCGCTCCTGGACTATAAAAAGAAAAAGTGTCTCGATAAACGGCACTTTGCGTTTGAGTCTGACTGCCTTCAATTTGATGATTTATGTTACCAATTGTTGTTGTCGAAAAGTCTTTACAGTATTTGCGTGGTTATATACAGTAGGAATTTTCTCTTAATTCCTTCTTCAAAAAGTTGGTCTTGTCATAGCCTACACCTTGGAGCTAGCTAGCATTTGGCCGCAATCAACATTGGTGCCATATCAAAGGGAGGAATCTGTCAGTGTTGTGTTCCAGCGTGTGCTAAAATACCAGGTATGATGACATCATCTAGTATTCCAAAGGATGAAAATCTTAAGTGGGTTGCTGTTTTGAACATCCAGCATGGATACGATGGTTTGATAAGTACACGCACGTACGTGTCCGGCAGCTTTCATAATAAGCATATATAACCATTGATTTGACAAAATTTTGCTCTTTGCTAAGCTGTGCCTTCTCTCCCACATGCTACTACGGCACCTGGAAACATCCTTTCCCTCCACTGATTCACGTTAGAGAGGCGAGCACGGTGAGTTTTCTGCTGCACCACGTACGTTTTATGTTGTCCGAGCTACTGACTAATACATATGTAGCCTAACTTATCTATAGTATTTCCGATTATTTTTGTCTGTAGCTCCGTCTGTATTTTACGTTTGAAATTGTAGGATAGTGTACCCTAGTTGTTTAGACCACAGACACTATCCTATGCTTGCGTAATAGACTGGATGGTTTATAATTTAATTGGTAACGGTTAAAATAACCGTAATACCAGCAGCAGATGTTTATTATGCTAGAGAATGTGAAAGGTATTCAAGAAACATGTGACTAGCTTCAATATGTAATATGGACAAATTGCTGAGAAGTTCTTAGAATGCGAATACACCGTCTTAGCATTGGTAACAATATCATAGTATTTATGTTGCCACTGTAAATCTACCTATATAACAAGTAATGGGGGAAGTAAATCATAATTTCAAAATAAGTTTCACTATAGCTCATGCAGATTTATTTTCGGTATGTATTTAATGTGGCTTCTGTGTTTCCAACAGAGCCCAAGAGCATCAACCAGAAATGTGAGGACTACAAGAAATGCTCAGATCTAGTGCAATGACCCATCCATCCTGCACCGAGATGTAGGATGTTTTAGGATTGATTTTAAGATTCTATTAGTTGTTTTTAAATCTTTGCATGGCCAAGCCCCGCTTTATATTTCTGAACTCCTAAAGCCTTATTCCCCATCAAGGTCATTAAGATCTGCTGACCAGCATCTCCTTGTTGTCCCTAGAGCAAGGCTAAAAAATAAAGGTGAGCGAGCCTTCGCAGTCGCTGCCCCAAGACTGTGGAATAAGCTCCCTCTTACTAGATTGGCCCCTAGCCTTCCTGTTTTTAAATCACAACTTAAAACACACTTTTACTCGTTGGCTTTTAAATCTGCTTGAGTTTTCATTTTGTCATGATGCTCCTATTTGTTGTGGTGTTTAATGTGTGTAAATTTGTTTTAGCTATGTACTTATGTGATATTAGCACTTTGGTCAACTTAGTTGTTTTAAAATGTGCTCTATACATAAAGTGTATTGGATATCAGTGGTTCTGGTCCCCAGGTGTATTCTGAAAAGGTGTGTGTTTTCAGTCTCTTTCGGAAGATGGGTTGTGACTGTGCTGTCCTGACTGCTGCATTAAGTTTGTTCCACCATTGTGACGCTAAGACAGAGAAAAGATGAGATTGGGTAGAGCGGCTCTTGTTCCCTCGCGGCGATGGCAGTGCCAGGCGGCCAGTCGAGTTTGTAGATCTAAGTGCTCTGTTTGGGGCCTGGAATCTGACCATTGCTTGAAGATATGGGGGGGACAGTTCTCTTTACTGCCTTGTAGGTCCACAAGTGTTTTGAAGTGGATGCAGGCTGCAACCGGGAGCCAGTGAAGGTCTCTGTGGAGGGGGGTTATGTGTGAGAACTTGGGTTGGTTGAATACCAGGCGTGCTGCGGCATTTTGAAGCCGTTGCAAGGGTCTAATAGCAGAAGCAGGTAGTCAGGCGAGCAACGAGTTGCAGTAGTCTAGGCGGGAGATCACTACAGCTTGAACCAATAGCTTCCCCACTTCTTTTGAGGAATGGTCTTATTCTTCTAATGTTTTATAGGGACAATCTGCAAGCTTAGGTCGCTGCGGTGATGTTGTCGGAACAGGATAATTCGTTGCCCAAACGTTTACTGCAGATGTATCTGCAACTACAGCTCTGTGGCTGCCCCTCTCACAACCCTAACTTTCCCTAAAGTCCCCTTCAGTTGGGACCAGAAATCTAGAGACGCCTTCTCCAAGCTCAAGGAGATGTTTGCCACAGCACCTATCCTAACTGTTCCAGATTCTACCCTCCAATTTGTGGTTGAGGTTGATGCCTCGGAGACAGGAGTAGGCGCTGTTTTATCCCAGAGATCCCTTGAAAACACTAAGCTTCACCTTTGTGCATTTTTTTCTCATCGTCTGTCACAATCAGAATGCAACTATGACATAGGATACCGTGAGCTGCTAGCAGTCAAGTTGGCATTAGAAGAATAGAGGCACTGGCTGGAGGGAACAGCTGACCCTTTCATTATCTGGACTGACCATAAGAACCTAGAATATGTCAAGACAGCCAAGCGACTAAATGCCCGTCAAGTTAGGTGGTCCCTCTTTTTCTCTTGTTGTAACGTTCAGGGCCGCGCCGCCAATGGGCGGCTCATACCCCCCACCGTTACTAGGGCCTGCATGCTACCGCCTCAGGCTACCAGACGTTCACTTCCCCAGCACTCCCTGTCTCAGGGGTGTTCACACTAATTGTATATTATTTGCACCTGTGGATTTGGCATGGGTATTTAGGTTGGGGCATTTGTTGGTTTCATTGTCGTTATTGTTTCATGTTTCCTGTAGGTGAGTGTTAGCGTGTGTTTTTTATTAAACATATTATCTAACCCAAAACCTGCGCCTGGTTCCTGCCCTTCCCGCTCACCACCGTTACACTTGTTTCTACTTCACCTTGTGCTAACGTTCAGGGTCCAAAAATACCAAACCAGATGCTCTTTCCAGACAATTTCCCCCTGCTAAGGGGCACACCTCCTCTGAATCCATCCTCTCATCGCAGTGTTTGGTTGGCGCATCCATCTTGGATGTGGAGTTGCAAGCTTGCCTGCCATCCCGGGGTTGCAGTACATTAGTTCTAGTTAAACAACTCTTTTGGTGGCCCTCAATGAGGAATTATGTGTAGAGTTTTGTGGCTTCCTACAGCACCTGTGCCTGGAATGAGGGCAGCAACAGACCTCCAGACAGTCTCTGACCGAGGTCCTCAGTTCTCTGCTACGGTTTGGAAAGCCTTTTGCAGACTTACTGGGGCATCTGCCAGCCTGTGCTCTGGTTACCATCTTCAGACCAACGGCCAGACAGAAAGGACAAACCAGCAACTCGAAGCTGCCCTGAAGTGTAGGACCTCCCAAAACGCTGCATTGTGGAGCAAAATTATATCCTGGATGGAATATGCCTATAACTCCCTGCCAACATCATCCACTGGGCAATCCTCCTTCCACTGCTGTCTGGGTTACAAGCCGCCCCTCTTTCCTACACAAGAGGAAGAGGTTGCAGTCCCCTTTGCGAAGTGTATGTTTAACGCTGCCGTCGAACCTGGTCACAGGCCAGGTCACGTCTGTTGAAGGCAGTGTCTCACTTCAAGAAAAATGTCGACAGACGGCAGCCTCATGTTACCAGGTTGGACAAAAGGTTTTGCTGTCAACTACGAACCCACCCTTGAAGGTCCTCTCACACAAGCCGGCACCAAGGTTTGTGGGTCAGTTTCCTATTTCCAAGACAGTTAATCCATGTACGGTCAGGCTTGCCATGCCACGTCATGAAACGTGTTCACTCCTTTTTCCATGTCTCTCAAGTCTCTAGCCCAATCTCTCCACCGACTTAAGGCCCCTCCTCCCAATATCATTGCAGGTGGTGAGGCCTTTACTGTCAGGAGGCTACTGAAGGCCCGCTGCAGAGGCAGTACCTTGTGGACTGGAAGGGTTATGGGCCTGAAGAGAGGAGCTGGGTTCCAGCCAGGTTCATTCTTGACCCTGCCATCATCAGGGACTTTCATCTCCGCCACCCTGATTCTTTGCCAAGGGCATCTGGTGACAAGTGGACCAGGTCCTTCTGCCTCCTAGTTCCTTCCCCTCTATTTTGTGTGTGTGTGTGTGTGTGTGTGGCTGATTGGGTGAATGTTGCCTATATCTATCGTCTCCCAGGCCAGTTTCCTGCTCCTGATCTAATCTGAGAGCCAAGGACCAATCAAGGAGGTGTCGCACCCAGTCCTTGTTGTCCCTTGTTAATGCTATATAGCCCATAGACTACCTTTGTTCTCTGTTAGATCGTCTTGGCAAGTCTCTAAGATACAAGCTGTGCTTTTTGGTTGTTTTTGTGTTTGCTGTTATTTTTTGTGCCCGTTTGAAGCTTTTCAAGCCACGGTCCACATAAAATTATTTTCGGAGTTAATTCTGCTTTTGAGTTCTCTTTGACCATGTGTGACAACAAAGATATTTTAGAGCATTTCATGCTTCCTTCTGCTGACAAGCTTTATGGAGATGCTGATTTCATTTTGACACCTGCCCACACTGCCAAAGTTACCAATATCTTGTTCAATGAATATGGAATTACTGTGCTTGATTAGCCAGCAAACTCGCCTGACCTAAACCCCATATAGGTGCTTTTATTGTCATATACAGATACATGTAGCAAAATTCATTCTCTGCATTTAAATTATCAGTACACCCGGTCATACGCCTTCTCCAGATCCACAAAACACATGTAAACCAGAAGGGCATACTCCCAGGCCCCCTCCAGGATCCTTGAAAGAAGAAAGAGCTGGTCCGTTGTTCCATGACCAGGACGGAATCCGCATTGTTGTTCTTCAATCTGAGGTCCGACAATCGGCCAAACCCTTTACTCCAGCACCTTAGAGTAGACTTTACCAGGGAGGCTGAGTTATGGGATACCCCTGTAATTATACACTCTCTAGTCCCCACCCTAGGCTGCCACTCCTTTGGCACTGTTTCCAACTTCCACGCAGTGTTGCAGAGGCATGTCATCCAAGACATCCCCTCCACATCCAAAGCTTTTAACATTTCTGGACGAATCTCATCAATCCCCGGGGCTTTGCCATTGTGGAGTTGTTTGACATCCCTCCATGACCTCCCCCAGGGGATGGGGGACAATGATCCCCCATCAGCCTCCAGCTCTGTCTCTACCATAGACAGCGTGTCAGTCGGATTCAAGAGTTCCTCAAAGTGTTCCTTCCACCGCCCAATTACCTCCTAAGTTGAGGTCAACAGTGTCCCATCCTTACTGTACACAGCTTGGATGGTTCCCCGCTTCCCCCTCCTGAGGTTGCGGATGGTTTTCCAGAAACACGTTGTTGCCAACCAAAAGTCTTTTTCCATGGCTTCTCCAAACCTCTCCCACACCCGCTGTTTTGCTTCTGCTACGGCAGATGCTGCAGCCCTTCGGTACCTTTCAACTGCCTCCAGAGTCTTCCAGGACAACATATCCCAAAAGGCCTCTTTCTTTAATCGGACAGCTTCCCTGACCACTGGTGTCCACCATGATGTTCGAGGGTTACCACCCCTTGAGGCACCTAAGACCTTGAGACCACAGCTCTCTGCCGCAGCTTTAGCAATGGAAGTTTTCAACATTGCTCACTCAGGTTCAATGTTCCCAACCTCCACAGGGATGCAAGAGAAGCTCTGCCGGAGGTATGAGTTGAAGATCTCACGGACAGGGGCCTCCTCCTGACTTTCCCAGTTCACCCGCACTACACGTTTGGGCTTACCAGGTCTGTCCAGAGTCTTAACCCACCCCACCAACTCACCACCATATGGTGGTCGGTAGCCAGCTCTGCCCCTCTCTTCACCCAAGTTTCCAAAACATGCGGCCTCAGATCAGATGATGCGATCACAAAATCGATCATCGACGTTCTACCTAGGGTGCTGTGGTACCATGTACACTCATGAGCATCCTTATATTCCTTTCCTTTCCTTTTTAACTGCTCTTTGGTGCAAATGCAATGACAACAGTCAAAGTTTCCCACCTCACAGACCGTAGGTGCAGGGAGGCGACCCTCTCGTCTCAGTCACTCAGACAGGTGCTTGTTAGCATCCCCACACCCGCCCGGCGCCTCACACCCTGGGCAACTCCAGAGTAGAATAAAGTCCATCCCCTATCCAGGAGAACGGTTCCAGAACCAAAACTGTGCATAAAGGTAAGCCCCACCAAATCTAAATGGTAGTTCTGGCTCCTTCCCCTACAGCGAGATGACGTTCCACATCCCCAGAGCCAGCCTCTGCTGCCCGGGTCTGGTCCGTCGAGGCCCCTGACCTTCGCTGCTACCCATTTGACAGCACACCTGACCCCCACGGTTCCACCCATGAGTGGTGGGCCCATAGGATTAAGAGGAGTATGGTGCCACTTTGCATTTTCGGGATGTGCCCGGCTGGGCTCCGTGGCAATCCCAGCCAACAGGTGCTCGCCAACGAGCCCTCCCAGGCTGCAGACGGGGGCCCCGGGTTCCCTCCGGGCAGGGTAACTTATCTTCCTGTATGATTGTCCATAAGGGTCTTCTGAACCATTCTTGGTCTGGCCCCTCTCCTGATACCTGATACTTTGCCTTTGGAGACCCTACCAGGAGAACAAGGCTCCAGGCAACGCAGCTCTCAGGATCATAGGGACACACACCTCTCCACCACGATAAAGTGATGGTTCTTCACTTGGTGGTTTTTCAGGTGGTTGAACATGTTAATTGTGTTGCTGTCTGGCGCAGACACAATTCGAAAGTACTCTTTGCATATAACTTGTTCTATCTTAACATCACTTGCCCTAAATCCAAAATACTTCCAAACAGCAGACGATGATCCCGTGAATTGATTCAGTTGCATTTTGCCATGAGAATAAGTCTGTAAAGCCTACAAATCATTTCCAATGTGTCCGAGTAGCAACTGAACTTACCAATCAGCGTCGTATTGATAGCTATATGGGCATGGTTAATGTATATAGCCTCTATAATATTTTGTTGAATCACATAATTAATGGAGGTGGCTCACATCACATTTGACTATAGTTTCAGTTGCTACAAGGAGAACCTCAGTTTGATTGCTATCAAGTTTGAGAAAGGTAAAGGACAACAACTAGATTTAAATGCTATTACAGGCAATGAGGGAACAGGGTGTTAAGAGTAGTTAGGCTTGTAATTTGAGTGATTGTAATTTAATTGAATTTAATTTAAACAGTTTCATTATCATCACTACTGGTAGAAACGGTTTCTTCTGTTTAGGGCAGAACTATATTTTTTTGCGCCCCGTAAACTTTACCGATTTTTATGACTGTTCAAAAATCTGCGGTATATACCGATACATAATTCCATAAAAAAAAATGTTTGACTCATCTTGGGAGGGTTTTTTTTTACCATTTATACCGAGTATAAAATAGAAAACCGATAAGGGGTTAATTCCAGAGAATAATATGTATATTGATAGTCGGCATTTTTATTTTTTGTTTAAACTTTTGGTAAGCTTGCACTAAAAAAAGGTGGTCCATTTCATTTAAAAATGACTTGTTGATTTTTTAATTGAGAGAAGAAAACGGTAAGTAAAGTACATTTGTATAGCACTTTTCTCAGACAGAAGTCACAAAGTGCTTCACACACAATAATGCATTGTCACAATGCAAAAAATAGGATGTTAATTGACTATTTCTAGTCCATAGAAACCTAGCCTTCTTTGGATCAGCTTTGGCATTCGCCGCCATACACTTTCGTGCTTTGAATGCCCTACTGGTTACATGGGTGGTGTAGCCCAATAGGGGCATTTTTATGAAAACGTGCACTCAGTGAGGTTTGGCATAGCGAAATGCCCAATGCACGCCCTAGAGTTGCAGTTTGAGGTGAAGTTTCTATGCCTATAAAAATAAAAAGATAAATTGATATTTTATGTGCATTAGTCATGCACAACTGTAAAGCAGTCATTGACAAAGACAATCTTAGATCTCAGGCTACCTTCAAATAAAAAAGGCTCAAAGGAGGATAAAAAAGCAGAGAAACTAAAAAAAAAACATGAGTCTAAGACAAAGTAGTGTTAAAGTTAAAGTACTAAAATGGAATACAGTAGCAGATTATCCAACAGTACGTAACTGGTAGGGCTGGGCGATATACCGATATATATCGTTATATCGGAATTTTTTCAAAAGAGATCAAATTTGACAATATCGTTTATATCGATATAGTTATATTATGCATTTGTTCATGACTTTTTGAATTTGTTCGTCTCTCCCTCCATTCCTGCACTTGGCTTGAGTGAGGAGTGGAGTCTGGAGCACATGATTTAGTACATTCAGAGTGTCGAAGGGGCGGAGACACCAGAGAAAGCTC
>JAODUK010002052.1:0-12371 GCA_027564635.1 Typhlichthys eigenmanni
TAGTGAAGCTTCATTTAACGTAGAGTAACTGGTAGCTCAGCTCACTACATTTTCAATGTAGCGTGCCTAACACTGGTCATTTACCTTGATTTGACTGATTATAGCCTAAATGAAAAGTCAGGAAATTTTCCATCTTGAAATATGTTGTATTTCTTCTCTCAAAAATAATTGACTCGAAATAGGGAATCGATAAGAACCGGAATCGATAAGCAGAATCGGAATTGGAACCGGAATCGATTAAATTCAAATGATACCTAACCCTATACTGTGTATATATACACACAGTATATATGTATGTATGTACAGTCATGTGAAAAAGAAACCCTCTTTGTATTATATGGTTTAATATGTCAGGACATAATAGCAATCATCTGCTCCTAAACGGGTCTAAATATTTGGTAAAAACAACCTCAGATTAACACCACATGACATATTACACAGTGTCATGATTTAAATAACAAACATAAAGCCAAAATGAAGCCATGTGTGAAAACTAAGTACACCTTATGATTCAATAGCTTGTAGAACCAACTTAAGCAGCAATATCTTGAAGTAGAAGAAACTTTGTCTCGGCACATCGTTGTGGAGGAATTTTGGACCCCTCTTCTTTACAATGAGGCTTCAGTTCATTGAGGTTTGTGGGCATTTGTTTATGCACTGCTCTAATAAGGTCAAGCCACAGCATTTCAATTAGGTTGAGGTCTGGACTTAAACTGAGCCATTGGATCACCTTGATTATTTTCTTGTTGTTGTTCTGTTGTAGACTTGCTGGTGTGCTTGGGACCATTGTATCATTTGCATGATCCAATGCCAGCCAAGCTTTAACTGTTTTCACATTTGATTCTAGAATACTTTCGTATACAAAGGAGGAGTTCATAGTTGACTCAATGACTGCAAGGTTCCCATGTCCTGTACTGCAAAACACGCCCAAATCACCCCTCCACCACCGTGCTTGACAGTTGGTATGGGGTTTGATTTTCGCCAAACGTGGCGCGATGCATTATGGCCAAACATTTCCACTTTGGTCTCTTCTGACCAAAGGATATTGTTCCAGAAGTCTTGTGGTTTGGTCAGATGCAACTTTGCAAACCTAAGTCGTGCTGCAATGTTCTTTGCAGAGAGAAAAGGCTTTCTGCTGTCAACCCTTTCAAACAAACCATATTTGTTCAGTCTTTTTCTAATTGTACTGCCATGCACTTTAACATTTAACATGTTAACTGAGACCTGTAAAGTCTGAAATGTAACTCTTGGGTCTGACCTTGTGGTGAATTTGATGGGACATCCACTCCTGGGATGATTGACAACCTTCTTGAATGCTTTCCACTTTTGAATAAATCTTCTCATTGTAGAATGACTTGGTTCAAAATGTTTGGAAATTTCCTTCTTCACAGATTGATGGGCAGCAACACTTGCCTCTCTAATATCATTGCTAATGTCTATCCTCCATGGCATTGTATTAACACACACCTGAATGCTCCAGACCAGCAAACTGATAAAACCTTTTTATCAGGTTTTTAATAGAGGTGGTCACACTTGTTGATAATCAATTAATCAAGGGCATTTGATTAGCAGCATCTGTCTGCTACTTAGAATTTGGGCCCGATCACACCAAGATGCGTCGCTAGTAACGCGTCACTAGAAACGCGTTACTAGCAAAACCATTGTTTCCCATGGTACAGCGCAACTGGCATGCGCTTTTTATGGCGCGGTGCTTTCGCAGGTTTTTTTTTGCGTTCTTTAGACGTGCATCAAAGTTACAATATTCTCAACTTGCAGCGAAAGGCACGGAGTCGCGCTTTTCGTCAATGTGACAGTTGGCCCAGGCAGCTGTTCTTTTTGGCGCAGGCAGCGCAATATCTGTGTGATCGGCGGATTATCAACGCGCGGTGTGATCGGGGCCTAAGGATGTACTTATTTTTTCACACATGGCTTTTCCATTTTGGCTTTACTGTGTCATGTGTTGTTGTTAGGTTGTATTTACCACATTGTTAGACCTGCTAAAGAACAGATGATTGTTATTAATGTCCTGATAAGCAGAACCATAGAATTCAAAGAGGGTGTACTTTCTTTTTCACATGACGTATGTATGTATGTGTGCATGTACATGTATGTAAATGAATGTATGTGAATATATGCATGTGTGCATGATCTGACCTTGCTCTTGTCATTGTGGAGCTGTTTGAAAGTCAGAGGACCTTCTTTGGTGGCATCATTAAAAACGTCTGAAGAAGAATCTCTGGTGGATCCAGAACATTCAGAATTATGAACATTCTGTCGGTCCTGCATGACACACAATACACAACGTTTAATACACATAACACACGCAACATCACAAGCACACTGTCAGGACAGGCAAATAACTAAATGTGCACGTGCACACACACACACACACACTACAGTATACCAGAGGAAAAGCCTTACCTTGTGCAAACCAGGTAGAGACCTGCTAAAGACAAGAGAAAATAATGATCACATTTAGAATAATACTTTCAGAAAAATAGTTTCAGACTGATAATATATATTATATATTATCAGTCTGAGTTTTTCTAATTGGCAAGATACTCTGATATACATAACGATATTAGCTTTAAAATATACTGAAACATGACGCAGAGCACAAGAACATTATTTAAGCATGTGTAGTGTATTTTATATGGAGAGTGAAAGTCATTCTCTAATCCTATTGGTTAGACATAAACTCACCCACGACAGTTGTCTCTGTAGGAGTCCAGACCCTCGTCACAAGACTTGGACCGCTCCGTTTTACCAGAATCCGAATCAATAATTGTGAGACGAAGGGAATCTAAGAGAGTATCAGAGTGATTTATTAAACGTATATTAAAAAGTAAGTTGTCATGGCAGAACCATACGTATATACTGTACATTTGCTTGTGAAATAAAATAAGAAAGACATAATTTTTGTATGCATATCAAGTACTTCTTTTGCTCTTCACTAGTCACTCTAAATGACGAGCTAAATTACCATATTAAAGAAATGTATAGTTCTGGCACTCAAATAAAGAAGGTTTATAGTGGGGAGTAGTTTGTAATTTGTAATTACACAATTTCTAGTGCAGACATATACTTTCTTATATTATAATGTATATATAATCTATTTTAGTTTATGTTATCGTCTTATCAGCTATAGTGTGTCAGTTCTTATCTCTCCTGAACTTCCACTCTTGCCGGCAGCTACAGTACCGTGGTCATGTGACATGTGTCGCCGTAGCAACGGGCAGGGTGAGGTGGGACTGGGAGGAATCGTGGCGATGACAGGCGTCCCAGAGATCACAGCGCCTGCCATGATATGGCTGGTGTCCAGGTCAACGCTGGGACTGGATGGCTCATCTGAGAGGAACACACACAAAAAGCAGGTTCTAATTATTCATCGATTCATTAAACAGTCGGTTAAAGGTATAGTCAGCGATTATAAGCTAATACACGTTTTGCCAAATTCATCAAATATCTCCTCAGTCCGCTAGCTTCACTGTGGGTGCTGAAAAGATAATATGGTACTTATACACAGCCCTGGCTCCGTAAATAGGAACGTAAACAAAGTGGTGCAGACCGCACACGACAACAATATCCTAGACTTCGCAATGTGTTTCCAATGTGTGGGGTGGAAGGGAGCACCCTAATGGCATTGAAAGGAGATGTGTTTTTGTTTTGATTTGAGTTCAAATTTAGCATGCGTTCTAAAGTATGATTTAGTATATATATTGTATGTATAAAACATGTTATACTTATATACATATAGCACTACATAGATTATGTCAAATCAAGAATTTAACAAATATAAAGCCTACCCAGACAATAATGTTTTTTATTAATTCCATGGTTTTTACCTACTTTTCCATTGTTTCTTATTTCTTCTTCTTTAATTTAATTTGTTCCCTTCATCCTTTGTTCAGATGTTTTTAACTGTAAAGCACGTTGAGTTGCACATTGTGTATGAAAGGTGCTATACAAATAAAGTTTATTATTATTATGGTGTGACAGCAAAATTATACATTTAATTATACCCTTAATTATACCTCTATTAGATATATTTATTTGCCCGTCTACATTCAGATTATTTCTCAAAGAACGTTGTTTTAAAGAGAGTCTTAGAAAAAACTGTTTAAAAGGCTACTATAGAGTAAAACAGACACGCTAGCTACTTCAACTGCACTTTCACTGGAATGTGTATACTCTACCACTCATTATATTGCTGCCAATATATCATATTACATTATGCTATGACCAACCCTTCAAAGACAAAGCTCATTTCACCATTAGCTATCTCACCAACACACACAAAAACATGACACATCGCCAGACAGCATTAAAATCCCCTGATAAGCGGACACACTTCCAAACAGTAAGTGAACACATAACAGCATTTAAATCTGAGACGCGTCATAATGTCTGATATGGACTGCTATCAGAAGGAAGACTAGCCCTAAAAACAAATGTACAAAGGCTTCTGAAACATATCTAACAGAGTTAGGCAAACTGCACTGCAGCATGTGTCCCGTAACACTGTTCGAGCTGTTTGAGTCGTGATGACACCCACATTCACTCCTCTAAAATAACTATTATTGGAAAACAAATAACATGACAACCAAAAAACAGGCTAAGATGTTTTTCATTTAAATACAGTAATCGATTGTAAGCTAAAACACTTTTTGTCAAATTCAGCAAATATCTACTCATGGTCTGCTAGCTGCCCGTTCTGGGTGAGTGCTGAAATAATAATCCTGTGTTTCTACATAGCCCTAGCTTTGTAAATAGGAACACAGAGAAAGTGGTGACAACGACAATATCATAGGCTTTGCAAAATGTGGGACGGAGCTTCTGAGGTAGCACCTTATGTCATTGAAGAGAGTGGTGTTTTTGTTTTGATCTAGTTAAAATATCAACACGCTTTCTCCTGAATGACCGTCTATACCTTTAATTAAGAAAGAAACAGATGGACAAAATAGAAACCAGACCAAAACCTCTCTGTTTGCTTCATGTAACAATTTGTTTGTATTTCTACAAATCTGATTCTGAGAAAACAGCTGTGAACAGAGAATTGTGACATGGGCAATTACAGTTAATCCTCTCCAGAATTGTAGATATCAGACATCAAGCTCCTCCACATAACAACATGAGCGATACGATAAAATGCTTAAATACTGTAATCATAACCTCAACCTGTAACTTTAACTTCAGGCGTGGGAGAACGATAAGCAGGATTCCTGAAATACTCAAGAAAGGTTTTCGAGCTGATTTATGTTGCGCTAAGCCTGTGGTAGAATACAACTTTGTAAAACTCAATGAGTTTTCAGTCACCGACTCACATTGCATTCAGCAGAACTCCCACATACTATTATGTCTTAATTCCTGTAACCACTGAACTTCTATGATGATTCAGCCCTTAGGCGCTGAGGAGATGATGGACTGGTGGTGCTATTATGAGGTCGTCTGGAAAACAGATAAGCCTACACATGCAACAGGAACCATTGTGGCATCACCAACCCCAGCAGACTAACAAAAACCTCCAATCAGCTCCAACCCGCCTCATGACCAAAACCAGGCTAACCACTCAACACAATATAGCAGTGTTTCCAATACTGGTTGCCGCGACAACCTAGGGTGGCACTGTTATTAAACCCAGATAATTCCACAAATCCATACCAAAATGTGTTTTACAGGTATGCTCCTATAATGTGAGCTAATATCAGCACAGCATTGCCAACATTCAAGGATATGTATATCCATGCAACACATGAAGACCACGATTGGCTTTGCAATCCTTTCATCATCAAGATGTAACTAATTAAAGCCCATGGGGAACTGTCAGAACTCGATATCGACTGCGACATGTTCAGAGAAATCGGTTTGGCTACGTTTTGGCTGCTGGTGGGAAGCACCTGTACGTGTCCTTCAACCCTTCCCAACATCTTAATGCACTATACTTGTACTCTAGCTGCCTCGTCCCTGACATAAATAACATATGAAGTAAGAGGAGGCAGCACCAGATCAATCTGCCTCTACATCAAGAGACTGTTTTTGATATTTGTAGGTAACATTTTAGGCTACCAAAGAGGGAACCTTTTCAAGTCATTTTAAGTTTGCAATTTACATAATAATAATAATACTAATAATAATAATAATATGTATTCACATTCCAAAGAAGTCTATATCTGTTAATTGTATCAATCTTTTTTTATAAAACACATGAGCCTACATAGATACAACGTGAATTTAAGATAAGCAATCCATTGACTCAAATTTGTTATAAAAATGTGTAGTTCACCTTTTCCACATGCAATATAATGTACTGTACATGTACATTCAGGTTTCTTGTTATTTTTTAAATGTATTATTTCTTAATCCTTGGTTTAGAAATGTAGGAATCACTGTTATAGAACACAAACCTTAGCCTCGGCTGTAAAACAAACCCACAGATCACGACCAATATTACTGAGTCTTTGGCCCACAGCTTTATTACCCAAAGATACTGTACAACACCACTAGTCTAGATACCTCACTAACTGTTGAGTTTCACCAACTGATGATGAATCCTTTCAAAATCTTCCTGGAAACACCACAAACACCTGATGAGATGAGCTTGATTGGCTCACCGTTGACTTTTCCACCACTTTTCATGTGGATCCACATTGGCCAATTATGTTTTGATAGCCTGCTGACAGCCTTTCTGGTGCAAGTAAGGCTCTCTCTGCAGAATAACAGGATAATATTGTACACAAAGATACTGCAGCAGATGTGACGAAATTCGTTTAGTCACAATAACGCTCTAAATCTTTTCTTGTGCGTGTTTGAGGGCATGTTATTTTTAAGTTTTTCCTCTTCCAGAGTTCCAGATAAATGCGTCATGGTTACTAATAGCGGCATGTCACTCATCACAAGCCATTACTTGTTTTTGTTTGAACATACTTGCCGGGTAATTGGGCAACACTTTCAATGCAACACATATGGGTCTCTCAAAGACAATGGTTTTGACCCAGTTATCTGTACTTCAACTGCTCTTTACTACTAGTATGCAATTTCAGAATAGTACCGGAGTCGGAGAAATAATATTTTCTCTATTTTGTACTGTATTGTAATACAATAGTAGTGTAATCTCACATTCTGGATGTGGACACACTGTATGCTACATGATTGAAACATAATGCTTTGTGACCATGCTGTCATTGACAGTGACACGCATACCTGTATTTAATATTCTATTTACGCACATCCATTGTTGTCATTGTTGAATATTAATTTCCACTGGAATCTGGTATACTAATACATTACATACACATTTAGTACATTACACAGACATTTAACTGCATTATACTGTATGTCATAAATATTATATTATTATGATTATAGAAGATCTTTAAATTATAATTATCTGCTATATATCCTAATATTCATCATGTAATAATTTAATCAGATAATTTAATTATTCAATACAATTATCTTTTAATTATTACATTATTAGACTGATCATTATTTAATTATCTTTAAATAATATAATAGCCTTAGTAAACAATAAGACACATAGGCATCTCATAACTGACTGGCACGTCATGTTTCCCTAGCAACGTGATGTGACGCTGAAGGCTGCATCTCACCTATGAAGGGGATGGAGTCCAGCGAGGCCTCCAGGTTGTCCGTGGCATCCCCGAGCCTCCTGAGGTGCGAGTGGCTGGGCGTCCAGCCCACGCCCGCATCCATAGAGCCTGCCTTCACCAGAGGGGGCGACGTGGAGCCAGCCTGCGCCGCGCCGCTGTGGTTGACCGCGAAAATGTACGACTTGTGTCGGATGGGAGGCGGCCCCGCGTTTTTGTCCCTCCTGAGGACCACTACCGTAGCGTCCGGTCCCTCCACACCTTCCCCCAGCCCCCCGTTGGCTCGGCTGGGGGAAGAGCTCTCTCTGACCTTTGACCTCAAGGTCACCGCCCCGGTGCTGGAGGCAGAGGCCGGCGGCAGGAGCCTCTGGACAGAAAGTTTGGAGGCGGGGCCAGAACAGGACGAGGACCTGACCGACAGGCCTGTGTCCTGCCTGCTCTCCGCCCGCAGGCTGTCAGCGCGCCCCCTGGCCACCCCATGCAGGTACTGCAGGGAGATGGGGTAGCTAACGTGGTTTCCCACGGCAGCGGTGTTGCTGGAAGATAGGGAGGGCGCTGAGTCCGAGATGACGTTGTTGACTGGCAGGAGGGAGGGCCTACCGGAGGAACTGTCTGTCCGGGAGAGGGGGCCGAGGCTGGGGGAGGACCCCGCCTGCCCTGCCTCCGTGCCCGGCCCTACGGGGTTTTGGTAGGGCGACAGTGGGGCTCCTCTCGGCCCCGCCCCTAGCAGCAGCAGTCCGTCTGTGGAGCGGCCCAGATGGTCGCAGGAGCGCGCCCGGGGCTTGGTGGCCCCGGCGGGGCCCCCCGAGGGCAGGGGGTCCTGGGAGGAGCTCCGCAGACAGTCCCTTGTCGGGGGGGCCTTGTCCTGGGCGCCGCCGCCCCGGTCGTGGGAGACGCTCCTCTGTCGGAGCGGGGCCGAGCCCTTATGGGCTGTGCTAGGAGGGGGAGGGGGCGGGGCTTTCTGAGGGTGGGCGGGGCCGGCGGCTGCCCGCAGGCTGTCCAGGCGCTCCTGGATGGTGCGGCAGCCGTAGGTGTGAAGCCGCTTGGCATGGATGTAGTCCTTGTAGGTGGTGTAGGTGCGCCAGTCGATGTGCTGGTGCGGGGAGGGGTCGCTGGGGGAGGGGGAGGGGGTGAGGGAGGTCTGGGGGGAGGCAGGGGTGAGTGGGGTACGTACCGGCGGGGAGCAGGAGCTGGGGTAGCTGTGTCCCGTTCTGGGGGAGGGGGAGCAGCCCGGGGAGGGTGCCGGGGCCGCTGCCGGGGGTCCGGGCGCATTTAGGAACCGGCGGTCAACTGCACTGCGGCTGGGCCCGGCCCGGGGCTCGCCCTCGCTGCACACGCACGCCACCGTCTGGCCCCGGGTATCCTGCTGGGGCGAGGGCGCCGGGGGCACCTCAGCCGTCTCGGGGGGCTCCGAGGCCTTGGCATCCGCTCTGGGGTACCGTATGGGAGGAGGCTCCGGGATGTTCTGCGCCGTCCCGCTGTAGGCGTCGTTCCCTTTGAGGTAGGCATCGTGGGAATAGGCCTGTGGCAGAGGGGCGTCACAGGACATGGTGTTACCGCCCTACAGAGATAGTGATGACCACACATGTTTCTGACTAGAGGACATGCTATGACATTCAAGGTCTGTGAGTTCATTGCGAGGTGGCTAAATGTGCAAAATGTAGCGATGCGATTCTTTGGGGAGTTCTCACAAAGTATTTCGTCTACAAGTATAGCTAGTACTTTCTGTGACTGAGACAAAGACAAATGCACTGCGAGTGAATTGTCTCCTACATCCATATATGACAGATTGTTAACAGCTCGTTCCTGTATTTGCTGGCCCAAAACCACGGCTCTAACCCCAGAAGGTGACATACAGCCTGTTCCGCCATGGGTTCTGGCGATAAAGCACCCAGCCACAACAGAAGTGTGCGCTATGTACTGTATAAGTAGCTGGCCCAGGTTGAACCTGGTCCCGGCTTACCCACCGTTAGTGCAACTGAATGGGCTTCAGTAGCTATCACTACCTCTGCCAGCATAACTCCAGAACACCACTCTTCAGTCAAAAGTCAATAGAAGAACACTTCTCCAGAAATAACATCGGTCCTTCTCTGTAAAGGAGCCACTCGGTGTCCGGAGCATTCCTATCCACGGTTCTTCATTCCAAATTGACTTTGGAGAAGGCTATCCAGTGTTGAACTGGTGTTAATCCCTCTTAGTGTATGAGCTCTTGAGTGAGAGCTAGATTTGGACTTTAATCGATATATCTACAGGTGTAGAGTTACACTGAATGCACCCTCCCTCTTGCTTTGCATGATTTTCACAGACCAAGTGAGTCAGGCAGCATAGACACTGATATGAAATGTAATAAAATATGCTGTGTTGCTTTCCCTCTACTTTTTCTTTGTTTGACTTTGTGTTATCTGATTTTCGGGAATTTTCGGGAACATCAGGAAGGTGTAAGTCGGTCCCAGTCAAACCAAATAACAAGGTTAGTAGTTTCGAGTCTTACCAGAGCTGTGATATCCCTGGAAAACTGTCCACAGGTTATAGCCAAGCAGAGAGAGACAGAAAAAAGAATTGCAGGCAATGAGAGAGAAAGACAGTTAAGACAGACAGAGGAGGGAGACAAGTAAAAAAAAGTGAGTAAGTATTCATCATAAAAATAAATAAAGAAAGGAATGTATGAAGGAATGAAAAGATAGCTAAAGCAACATAGGAATATTATTTCTCAAATCATGCTTAGAAAACATTTTAACTCAGATATTGTTCTTATTGGGAGAATTACAATGTGTAAAATGTCTGACCTCAGACTTTGTTGACTTGTCATTGAGACACATTCCACAATGCTGAATGCTAGGGTACTTCCTTTCGTTGTTGTTGAGCCAACAGAGTTAGCACTGAGTGTTTGTTTGATCAAAATCTACGTGACTTAACATTGAGGTAAGAAAGCTAACAGAGTAGGCTAAATCCGACAAAGTAACATCAGTATCATATGATATTACCCAATGTAAGACATTTGTACCACTGCCTTGCATCACGTTAAAGTGTAACTGCACCCTAAAATGTAATAGGATTGATCTGTGATGACACACATCAATGCTGGTGGTAATTTTTATATAAATCGGCATTTTATGGGCTAAAACGGATCTACAGTGCAAAGATCACCCCAGGACCTGGCTGGTTTCCAACAGTACATTCTGTCTGCTCATCTGTCATCAAATTCAAATGTTAAGTTAATGTAAAATGGGGTTCCCCTCTCAGCCCCTCCCCTCCACCCACTCAGCTGTTTGATGCATTTTTCAAAGTTGTGTAGTGGGAGGAGTCAGACTCAGAGCTGGGGTGCAGATGTACTATAATTGATTATGATATCAGTAATCATTTTGATTTCCCTTATCTATAGCTAATATAAATATATTGTTGCATGATTGTTTTGTCTTTTGATAACTGAGTCTGTGTGACACTTTTATAAACTATTTTATGACAGCAAATCATTTAACTGCAAATGTGTACAGTGAGAGTCTGATTAACATGATAACGATTATAACTTGTGTGACTCATAACTCACCAGCTGCAAAATGTCCTCATCTTTAGGCATCACGCACAGCTCCAACGACGCATCACTGATGCAAGGAATTATGAGAGAGAGAGAGAGAGAGAGAGAGAGAGAGAGAGAGAGAGAGAGAGAGAGAGAGAGAGAGAGAGAAATTGAGACTTAAAAAATCACAGAGAAAATAGCAAAAATCTGCTACTAGTAAGTTAATCAAAATAGTGGCCTTTCAAAGTTTGGGTCACAAGAGAATGTGGAGTCAGAATAATATTTAAACATTTTGTGAACTATTATTTACAATTATTTCTTCCTCGCTACAGTAACTAGTTTGACAAAATATCTATCCATTTGTGCAATGGGATTCATGGGATTAAGAGACTTTGGTCATAGTGGGTGACCCACTATGACTGATGAAATGTGTCCTGCATAATCACAGTGTGTCTCACCTGTTCTGGATCAGGGCGATGACCTGAGAATATGTTTTCCCAATGATGCTCTCCCCGTTAACCTTAACGATCCTATCACCTGGAGGTCAAGGTCAGAAAGAGAGCTAAAGAAGGATGGATGTGTGATGGATGTCTGAGGTATGATAATTACCTAGATCAGTTTAAAAGGTAGAGTAAGTGATTATTGTGGCTAGTTGGGTGGGGGCATAACATTCATAATTTACATTGATTGACATTTATAAAAATATAATATTTGGCGACTGATTACTAATACAAACAAGTGTTAATTATTGATCTTAACATCAAAAAATAAAACAGCAAACTGGTTGGGTGGTGGTTCTAATTAGGTGGTGGTCGCCCACCCGTGGCTACGCAGCTGACGTATCGTGCCTCTAGAGTTTTGCCAATACACAGCCTTGTAAGCGATGCAGGGGAAAGATTGGTGATATGTCCCGTCAGTGACATATTGTGCACCCCCCCCCCCCCCCTCCTTCACACACAAACATTCATGCGTGTGTGTGTGTATGTGTGCGCATGTGTGTACCTGTACAGAGTCCAGCTCTGTGCGCGGGACCTCCCTCCTTCACCTGTTTGACAAAGATGGTGTCCATTGGCTCCAGACGGTTTCGTGGTCGCCCTGGTAATGAGACACGAGGCACATTCTAGCAGGCAATTTGTTCACAGCTCCAGAACACAGCAGCCAATCAGAACAAATCCATGTATGTACAATTTATGACCTCACTAGAGAGTGTGTCATTAAATGTGTGTGACATTCAATTGACATATATA
>JAODUK010002053.1:0-7500 GCA_027564635.1 Typhlichthys eigenmanni
ATAAATGGGTGCGTGGGGAAAATGCAATATGCATGTGTCAAATGGCAGCTCTCGTGATCATAGTGTCAAAATCGTCCTACATTGGAGTAAAAAGGATGTTATTGATGTTTAACTTGTGAAACCAGGTCATTCATGCACTGTACCTGTGCCTCTCTTTGTTTTTCCAATCTTGTTTCTTGTGACTAATTTAGCATGACTGGCCCCAGGTTTCAACATTTATATACAGCAGGTGCAGGGTAGATACCTGAGGGAAAGACTAGAATTAAAACACATTAAATACAAAATATGCTGCCTGGCCTCAGCCCAATCTGTGCTGTGTGTAGTGTGCATGTTCGTGTATTCCTATTTCACTCAGATAGCAGTGACAGTACGTTTTTTTTAGAACATACTTGTCTGGGTTATAGGGTTGTGGGTTTGTTTCCCAACAAGCACTACATGAAAATATATCCTGTAATTACCCCTATCCACTCCTCTATACTCCTCTATATGTGTAAAATAGTTTAAATTAATTTGGTTTGTTCTGCAAAATGTGTCAAAGAAATCCCTGTTTGGGAGAGGCCATTATGCCATTTATTTGTATTAAATGCTGGGAACTAGTAGAGCGCAACCAGCTTGAACATGCATGCCTACTGGGCAACCTACATAGGAATAAAGGACACATGATAATCTGTTTTGAACATTGGAAGCACAAAGCCAAAATGATTGAACACAAATAGTTGTAGGCAACACCCTTTACTGTTGAGAATGACAGCTTGGACGGACATTAAAGATGCATATGTTATTTGAGTTATACCCATGGGACTTTGCCCATCTTCTCCAACCTGAAAAAGAAAATCCATAATATCCTTTGACCTTCGAACCTCTCAACTGTCGCGGTGCTCATGGAGTTGAGCTGGGAGTGTGGGGTGCTCTGGAGAAAGGCCAGTCTGCTGAACTTCTATCTGAGATGGAGAGAAAATATTCACACTCCAAAGAAAGAAAGCGGGGCATGTGACTAGTCCACCGATACACTTTTATAACATGTCTAGACAGGGAGTAGATTATGGACGTTATATAACGTTAACGTCAACCTCGTGAGAATGTGTTGTCCTGCGCTATTGTTGCCATGGCGGCACACACTATTTTGATAAACATCGATTCTTATTTTCCGCTCCATGCAACGCATCCATCTGAAGCAAACTGTTTATGTCCATTGGCTATTAACAGCTGCTGTTGCTATTATACTGTATATTAACAACTGACTTGTGTCTATGACAGCCACACGCAACACGATCATATAAGCACTTGTTCTAATTAAATTAAACATGGGTAGATACTGTTGCTTTTTATTTGAGTCTTTTATTTGAGAGAGTCATTTCCTTTACCCTAACTCCCCTGAATTAATATGGACATGCCTTGACTAGCGCTAACTGGTTTTAATAAGAGCAGTATTTAGTAGTCCTCTTTAAATCAGAACAGGAACACTAAAAGCATGAAAACATACATTACAGAACCTTAACATATCGTTGGCACCTCTCATTCATACTGGATTAGGAAATGTATTCTTTATTTGTATCCTTAATGTTGTGTTAAGTTGTGGCAGCTGTGCATCTAAAAGCAACACCACACTTTCAAACAACTAACTCATTGATTTAGTCACATTTTATTAGTGTAAGGATAGTTATTCTGGATAGTCTGGACAGGCTGTTTTCAGAAGACATACTGTACAGTATTCTCAAACTGAATGAATCATTCATGCATTTTACCCAGGCTACCTGAATGTCAAATGGAGGTGCCTGAGAACCATTAACCGACATGGTGTCCCAATGTTCAGTGTTGGGCAAGTTACTCAGGCATTGTAATGTTACTAGTTACTTATTACTCCTTCAAAAAGTAATAATATTACTTTACTTATTACTGGCTATTATTAGTAATTAGTTACATTACTAGCTACATTACTATATTACTTTCATAATTACTACCCTGCCTCGCCTATTACGAAAAATTACAATCTATTACAACTGAATTGAATCCTCTTTATTGGAGCAATAAACAGCCTTAGTGTCAACAATCAGCCTAGACTACTGTAGGTACTGGAAAACGTTATAATATTACAGTAAATAGTTACTAGTAACTATATGACTATATATATGACTATATTTATATATTGTTGGGTATTGTTGGGACTATAATTTCAATGCTGGTATTATGACACTGATGTGACATCCTCCTGTGCAAACTATCTGATTGATTGATGTGTTTTTACAGCAACTTAACTAGCTCAGATCCTGGCTCGCTGGGCGGGAACACAACTGCTCACGTGCGATTGATATCTCATGTCTGTACATGTTTTATATTTGCAAAAAGTGCGTTCTGTCAAACGACTCCACTAAGAATGAGCTGTAATTGATATACATGTGTTCTTTCAAGTGTGACGTATTTGCTCCGGTCTCATCAGTCTTGTGCATATGTTAGCAAGCAAAGCATCGCTAACACAAGATGAGATCAGGGAGGGAGCTCCAGAGCACAGGTGGATGCTGGGTAGTCTGCTGGTGCTGGCCGTGCACTCAGAAATAGATGCACAGAAGCAGGCATTAAAGTAGTGATAGGTAGCTTTATATGTATGCAGATGGCATGCTTAATCCTCTAATAATGTACTGTAAATAGTATACAGTAGCGTATACCTGCGTACAGTTATACATTGTACATGTAGATGTATTATGTTGTAGGAGCAGGTAGTAGTTTAAAGGTAGGTTGTGTATTAGTCTGGGAGTTAAAGGTGAAGTCAGCTATTGAAAGCTAAATACACTTGTTGTTAAATTCACCAAATACCCCTCATTCCGCTAGCTTACCGTTCTCTGTGCGTGTTGAAAAACTAACCTTATACTTCTACACAGCCCTGGTGGCGTAAATAGGAACATAAACAAAGTGGCGAACACCGGCGCTCATATCAACAAAGCTTTGCTTCACAAAGCATTTGCATGTGTGATGCGCCGCCACGGAGGACCACTGTGCGATACTGTTTTGATTTGAGCTGGAAGAGCAAGAATGACTGACCCTGCCTAACAACAAGGCTCAAGCTCACCCAACCTGCACATGCTTGGACCACAGAGAAAGCAGAATAAATACAATAATCCATGCAAACACCTTCACACCTGCACTCAGGACCTGAACCTGGCACTCCTTGTTTCTAGGCAACAGGGCTGCAAACCATACAGTACACCGCCCTGCATAGAATTGAAAGACAACAGCTATTCATTAGAATCTTTTCTTTTCTATTCTTTTCGTTATGGACGTCCAGTTCTGTGTGCTATTGCCTACTTGGAGTGCCTAAGTCACATGCCATCTCTCTGCAGCTGGGTACAGTCTAATTTCTTACCAGCTGCAGCCCTGCATCACCTGTGTTCTGTAGTCCCTGGGGGGCTGCCTCCCTCTAACACACACAGGCGGCAGAGAGCCTATGTTCCTATAAGAACCATTAAGCCTGTCTTCTGTCATCAGACATAGAGTCACACATACAAACACACTGCACACACACATTCATGAGCTTTCAACAATGCATCCGTCAAGCCCTTAACAAGCTTAGAATTGGGGAAATGTGCAGTTAATGAGAAATCATTGACTAGAAAACAAAGTGCTAATAGAGGTCTCTTTCTGATTGGATAGAGAGATTGAACGCAGAATAAAGAGCAGGGAATGCTAAGCAGTGTAGATAGACAGAGAGAGATACAGTGACATAGAGAGAAAGAGAGAGAGAGAGAGAGAGAGAGAGAGGGAGAGAGATAGAGAAAAATACCATTACGGACGGACAAGAACAAATTCATGAATTACGGACACAACAGATGCGCACTGAGCAAATTCCACGACGATAATTTGCAACAACATTAATATCCAAACATATCTGCTATACACACAATAAAACACAACAGGTGCCAATGAGTGAATGAGATTTAGTCTGATGTGTAGCTGGGGTACGTTGAATGTATGGACGGCTACAGGTTAGTTAATACACTAGGAAGCTGGAATGTGGAGGAAGAGGAGCACCGCTCCCGACTCCCGAAATGACAAAAAATATTCTAATAACAACATGGAGAGACTGGTGTTTTACAGGCACCACGCACACCATGTTATTTACCGCACATGAGTTTGGCATTTGACATTTGACATGGGCTTTGTCCGTGGGTTTGGCAGCGGGTGAGCAGGTGCACGCGCGCGCGTGTGTGTATGTGTGGCGGGGGGTCACAAAGCCTACAACAGAGCATTGGTACTATAGGTTGTGCCTGACCTGATGGTACACGGTTCATTAATGTGTAGATGCATGCTGGGGAATAAAGATGTCAAGGTCAGTGCTGCAGTCAAAGCACAGGCTCAGTCCATTAGCTAAATAATTGCATGTTAGGATGTGTATATGTGTGTATTTCTTTATGCATTTCTTTGTGCATTTGAGTAGGTGCGTTTATGCATGTTAATTATTCTTTTTACCAAGCTATTTCACCTGCCTGTTGACTGTTAATACCTACTGTCTCGTTGCTGCGGAAACGGCACAATTTATCCAAAGGGATAAATCACACATCCAAGCTTAGTTTACTAAGCTTTTCTTAATTTATCCTATTTTATCATAGCTTAGCTTAGTTTATGTGATGTTTTTTATATTTACCACTTATAAATGAATGCCAATTAATTTGATTTGTTTGTCTTTTGTCGTTGAGTATCATTAAGGACACACATCCTGCTTAAAAATTAAGATGACTTTGAGTGACACGCGTACGCACACGCACACACGCACGCACACGCACACGCACGCACACACACACACACACACACACATATCTTCCCAAAGATTCATGTGAGCTAACTGCAAAAGTGTCCTCAAATCTAAATGTCTCCATTCACAGGCTGGTTCCTCTATCTACACTGACACGTTGAGTCCACACAAATCCGGAGCATCACAAAGTTTGCATTCAAATACAGCACTGGAGTTTCATTTGCTGGGCCCTGCAGAGGTCATCCTGTGACAGAGGATCAGTGTATAGCAGACAGGGGGCAGATTGATTTGACCTCTGTATCCCTTTGTCTGTCTCTCTCTCTCTCGCTCTCTCTCTCTCTCTCTCCGGCACCAAGCATTTATCCCATTTAGCGTGTCTGGCTCTGGAAAGTGTGCTTGTCCCATCTGTACTCTATACAATGCAGTGCCCATGACTGCAGACTGAGGTTGATAGATTGGACTGGACTGACTACTAGAGAGAGGGGGCGGTGGCAAAGACAGAGAGCAAAGGAGACGGGTGGGGAAGCATTTTGATGTTGTTCCTGAGAAACAAGCAACTGGAGGAGAGGGATCGCGGTGGTAAAAGCTGTCACTTGGAGGTGGGGTGGAGCGATGAGCTGTCACGGCGGTTTTGTTTCTCGTCATTAATGAGCCCGCCACTCAGAGGCAACGCTGAAAAAAGTCTACCCAAGGAACAATAACATGTTCACAGGCACATAAAAAAACAAAACAAAACAAAAAAAATAAATAAATAAACAATTTACCCTGTGTCAAATTGGGCTCTGGTAAAAGAGCCTCTCTTGAATAGGATGTAAAAGGTTAGTGCATAAATTGAAGAGGCCTGAGTGTCACATGGGCGCAGCACATGTCACACGGTTAATGGGAAACTTTCTTTAAGACCACAAAGTAGCAAAAAGTAGGTGAGCGTCTGGGAACCCCATTAACCTTGTCTGTGATTAGAGATGCTTAATCACGCACGCTAATCATCGTGGTACTCATCATCGCCGTCATCATGAAATAATAATTAATCAGTGCGTCATTAGCCTCTTCGAATGATTCCGTGTATTGTTTGGTATTCCCACTGTTTTCTAGATTGGTAATAGTGTACCTACTGGGAGATAAATCAGGTGTTTTCTGCCAGGACACCGCAATATAAACCATACGGCAGCTGGTAAGAGGAACTGGAATGCATCTTCCTGGAGGGCAAAGAGCATGTGTGTGGATCGGCATTGATGCACACACACATACTGTAGCCTACACCATCAGTGGAAAAAACGAGATTGAAAAAAATGAGATTGCATGCATGACTTCTTAAAACGTAACCAGAGGATTCACACTCACACAAGAAACACTTTCCTTTACGGTTTCTTTTATTGTAACATAACCTTATTGTTGCTTTTAGCAGCTTTATCAGAAACCCTGCATTGTGTTGTGAGGTTTTCATGACAGTGAGTCATTCACTTTATTCGGTGGAATGTCTGATAAGAACTTATTAAAACAAATAATGTCTCTTGGCATGGATAAATAGCAGTCTGAGAAACCATCCCTCTTGCTCACTTACACCTTCATTTAGACGCCCACAATGAATATAAGCTGCGTCTGTAGCATGAAATTCGCATGTGCACCCATGTGCATGCGTGTATTTTTGTGTTCTGTATGGGCGCATCCACCCGTACCGGTGAAGTGTTGTGATTGATGTCCGTGAAATGTGTGTGTACAGTGATGGCAGAGGGCAGATGCCATCCGTCTTGGCGTCAATGGCAGATTAATCGGATGACATATTTACATGTTGCCCTGTCTCCCCATCTGAACACTGTCTCTGCAGTCTCCCAACTCAACACTGGCATGTAAAATAACCTCACATTATAAAGGCTGTACAGAATAGAACCTTTATCCACCTGTTTATACACCAGATACACTTACAGTATATACTGTATATGTATATATACTGTATATATATCCAGGTCCCCGTGTTCTGCTCTGCATTTCTGTTTGAAACAGTTCTGTGCGATAGAGGACAATGTAAGCCCACAGTATGACAGTCATATGGACAGATGTAAAATAGAGGTAAAATACATGCAAGTGAATGTGATTGCACAACACTAGGCAGCTGATAACGCGGGTAGTCAATGACGCACACATGCCAGTCAGCTAAAGCGTGAGAATAGTCAGTCCTGCCCTGTATCCTCTGACAGACCAATTGCGGCATCAGTCCTGCGAATCAAAAGGCTCCCATCAATGCACTACCTTGGTCCGTAATTAGCACCGACGCTGACATATTGACTGACTAATTACATGAAAAAGTTCAAGATTGTTGCTTTAACCATATAATCAGTGCACCAATTTGACATTTTAACCACAGTAGATACACTCTGCAGCAAGCACATTTTAAAACGTCCCAATTCTATAATGTTTTCGAGGCAACTATCCTCATACAACCCCCGAAACATGAACCCGTTTTCCACGGGCTCTCTTGTGCCCTGACACAGAAAGTACAGCTGTGGGTGGTAGCCACTAGTGACCCTCTATTTGGAGAAGGAAACATCTGTATTCAGCCCTGGCTCAGAGCTCATATTGTCAATGGCCAGCTCATGTGCTCCTGAAGATGGATGACGGTGAAGCCTGGCCTAATAACCAGTCTATCCCCCGAGGGTTGGTGTGGCACTCCACTCCTTCCTCACCTGGGTCCAACTGTCTCCATATTGACTCAGGCATTTCATTGCCACGCATTCATATTCATCAGCAGACAAACCACC
>JAODUK010002053.1:10000-12371 GCA_027564635.1 Typhlichthys eigenmanni
TGCGTGTGTGTGTGTGTCTGCGTGCACTGTATTTCATGTAACAAACAAGCTGTCTTTTCACGTGTTTTATGTGCAGTGTGTTTTATGCTGGTACTGTAATTGGCACCAACAAGAAGCAACAGTGTTTATTCATGCAAATAAATATCACTTTGCCCAAAGGCCCTGTCTAGATTGACTGCAGCAAACACTATCAAAACACTGATGAAATACAACGCCAATGTGGCCTTGAGATAGAGAGAATAGTCTTTGAAGAATCACTGAGCCCACTGACCTATTAAAAATATCACAATAACGCTCCAACAAATTAATTTATAAACGTCGGCTGAGGTAGAGAAGTAGCTCGTAGCAGTGAACCGATTCAGCCAAGTGGTGGTGCTATTTCCCTTTATTGAAACGGGCGCAGTTTCAAATAGGTCAGAGAAAAGTTTTGTGTTTTGATAATGTAAGGTGGGAGGAGCGGAGCCTTGACGATTGGTTCGCGAGTTTCAGCTCTCCCTCTGTGATTGGCCTTAGTGCTTTAACGGGCTGTGAGCAGGCAGCCTCGGGTCTCCCTCCTCCTACGCGTACCCGTCTTCCATATACTCCGTCCTTCCCCTACGCTGATTGTAACACAGTGTTTACTACGGCTTGAAATGTGACTCGCAACGCCGGTTATCTACTGGAATACCGCTCTGTGACAACTGAGGGATTGTTTTGACGGGCGCCGTGCGTGTTTTGTGATTTGGGAACAGGCTGTGGAGCACACCCTTCTACCATGACAGTGGATTTCCTTGCGCTTTTTGGCGTGATGGTCATCACAGTTTCTGCGATGGAAGGTAAAGATATTGGGATTGTATTTACCGTTGTGTTGTGTGCGGGATGTCCTGGTGATCTGATGCACCTCAACATGATCAGCAACGTGCGTCTGTCTGATGCTGCCATCGGGGCAAAGGACCGGGATGCAAGGCACGTGGATGCCAGCTCACTCTGTTTCATCTTCTTCACGTTGAGGTGTTATTTTCCTTAGGGCGTTGTTTGACGGGTGCAGACGGGTGCACATAAGGACGTGGGTTTAGTGTGTTATCACAATTTACAGTAGCCTAGTCCATGCTAATGATGTACCCTTTCTATAACATTATGAAGTCTGAAGAAAAATAGAACGGAGATATAAGAGGAGGCTTCATCAATATATAAAGTAGCTGTATTTTATCCTAACTTCAGGAAATAAGGTTTATAATGTTACTTTGCCTGCCATAAATGTGTATTTCTCTAATGTCTTCAACTGACCTGCATATATCTCCTTAAGTGGAATGTGTCACGTGACATAGATTGCTTGTGACAACATTAAACCTATTATACAGTATGAGCCACAATCTTCTGTGTTTTTAGATCAGAGAGTTATATGGTTGTGCTATAGGTTTACATATGTGTGATTTCATCAACACAGTTTGGGGTAACCTCTCTTGTTCTTTATCTTTTCATATCAACAATAGTGAACACACACTTTCTTCGCTTTCCCTTGTCCTTATCAAGGTCCTTTTTGGCAAGTTGTCTTTAGATAATCAGCATCTCCTCTTCCCCTTACACACAGACAAATGCCGGTGCCACAAGCAGCTAATATCTGCTTGGTTAAACCCATTTTTCATTCCGTGCTCTGGAGCCCTAGAGACTGGCAGGCCACTGTATGTGTATCCTGAAACAAGTGCTGCCAGACATTCTCACCGAGAGGGAGCATAGTCTCATACTTTTTTTTTTTTGTGTACACTCCTGGAGTTACACAAGTCTCTCCTACAGTTCTAAGTGAACAAATTAGAAACGGGTGTAGGCGAATAGGCAGAAAACATCCTAGCATATTACTTCTCATCAGCACTGGCGTTTGGTTCATTAGTGTGTTTTCCTGCTCTTCTCTTGGAGTTCTCCCAGCTCCGCCGGGCACTCTGTAATTCCGCGGTGGCTTTCCCTGTTTGTGCTCATCAGATTTCAACTTAGCAATGGATACGGTGCCTTAGCACAAATTAGCGCCTCTGGGAAAATGGGGATGATTCAGATATTTTGAGCTCTAAATAATTCAGCACGTGTGAAATAATGGCACAAACGTTGATCCGGAAAGAGGATGGGGTGGAATTACCCTTTTAAGAGATGTGGAATGTAAGGATGAGGGAGCGAGTGAGAGAGGACAGGCTGCGTGTATGTAAACAGATGGGCGTGAGATGGCCCCTGGGTTGCCAGGGTAACAAGGATGAAAGTTATTTCCTTCTTTGGGTCACTAATTGAAAGGGGATTGTCCCACGGGCAATTTAAAATATTCTTTGATATAATCTCCAATCTGTTGCTCTGTCCCTTCCTCTTTGTGTGTGTGTGTGTGTGTGGGGGGGGGGGGGGGGGGGGGGGG
>JAODUK010002054.1:0-12370 GCA_027564635.1 Typhlichthys eigenmanni
CAACCACCGAGGCCCCAGGCCCCCCCCCCCCCCACCCTTACTTGCCTGGCAAGAAGAAGCACCGTAGAAGGACAAGAGAGTGAACAAACTCACGCTGTTCCATTGCTAAACCCGACAAGACAGACTATATTTGTCTATGGCTCATTTAGTTAGCGTCTTACTAAGGGTGTTTAAGTGAAGGGTGACCAGACAGCTAGTTAGCTTTAGCTAAGTTAGCAGTTAGCGTAATACATTTACATGATGCAAAGGGTTTGAGTTGGTCATTGTTGACCATTGGTCTCGCAATGCCATAATCTATAGGTCTCTCCTATGTTAACAATACTGCACATTTCTCTCCCCTCCATATCTCCCCGCGTCATCTCCCACAGTGTTTCATGATTTTTCCCCAGAGCAATGCTGATGCAGTTGCCTAGCAACTACCAATAGAGCAGCGGCCTCTTAATTATTGAAGCTACTATGCCTGAAGATGACAGGTCCTTCGCCATTATCAGAGGTAATATCTGAAGAATATCTGAAGAAAATTATCTGTGTTGTCTGTTGGAGTCAAGTTGGTTGTCAAGAGGACACTAGGCTGATAGTAGGAGAGGAATGAGCAAGTATAATATAATATATACATGTACAAACGGGGCACTGCAATAGCATCTTATGAAGCAGGACATGGCTTCATGGTGGTGAACACATCATGGATGAACACATAGGCCTTTGGTTGCATAACATCTATCTGTGGGTGCAGTAAAAATATTTAGTAATAATAGTTTTTTTTTTACTGAGATGCCAGGACAAGTGCTGCAAACTAAAAAGTTAACACATTAATATCCCAGGACAAAACAGCCAAGCTCTTGTCCATGAACGTTTGTTTTTTTTAGGCAGATCGCAAACGACACCGCTTGATAAACTCCTGCTCTTTCTTTTAAACGCGATTAAACAGAGTTCACACCACATCAAACATTCTGACATGAATCGAATGTTAGGTATTAACATTTGCAAAAAAACATTTGGAGTTTTACATGAATATAAATGCCTGATGAATACAATAGCCTGGAGGAACGACGACAGAGCAATGACAATGCTTTACCTAAAATGATGCCAGTTTGAAAGTCAATTTTTACTTTCTGTTAATTTGGCAGGAGGTCAACACAATTAATCTCCATCGGCTAAAACAAACAAAAGACAACAGACTTCAGAATATCAACCAGAATTAATGACCGAGAGGCAAGGAATATGCCCACACACAGTTAAATGCTGAAGACTCTGGAGCAGCTATGTCATTATTGTAATGGATGTAAATATAGAAGATTGCCGATTAATTGATTGAGATGTGGAGTGGTGTGAAAAATAAATGCTTTCCTATTCCTAAATTAATATATAAATTCCTATAACAAAAACCCAAACTATGGCGTAACAAAGTGATTGCTATGTGCAAACAACTTAAATACGTCAACTCATGACTCCATTCGAGTGACAAGCCATAATGTAGCATTATTTGCTGTATTCACAGGTATAATAATACCTTAACCACACATAATTAATTTGCTGCAACAACATGACTAGTAATTAGTTGCAACATCATAATGATTAGTAATGCTTGCCTTAAATGGGTAAAGCCAATAATGTCATAATGTGAATCTGTGATTAGTGTATTTTGGCCACTGTGGAGGTAGGTCACACATGCCCTTGAAAAGCAAAGAAAATACGTCCAAACTTCCTCTGCGGTAATATGGTTTTCAACAACATTAACATCCACTGGATGTGTGCGCGGAGCGTTTCTGACGCATTCTGGCTCAGATGCGGCCTCTCTAGTCAATGCTTGCACTTCCATCACACGACCCGGGCATGTTGCAAGCGTCCCAGAAGCGGCTCTCCGCTCTGCTTCGCTGAAGATAGGCGTTCTGTCTATTTTTGACAGATGACCCATGCAAAGTGCGCTGCTCAAATACAAAATACAACAGAAATCATGTGCAAAAAATAAGTGTACAGACTGAGAGGATTTAGTAGGAAGTAGTTTATCCTAAGATAAATATTTGTGCCCAGTGCTTACTGTGAAAAATGGACTCACCCAAATGCATAATTTCTCTGTCTAAGTGTAAGCTGTGTTGATTTCTTGGTTTCCCAGAGAAACACTGGTAGGAGTAACTGCTCAACATAGGCATTATGTCGGAATGTTACCGCGCATGGTGTCTTCACAGCCATTTGGTCGCCTTAGTGAGTTCAGTTAGTGACTTGATTTCACGCCGTCATAAATCAGTGTGAACCAAAACGGAGAGCAATTTGTGTGCACGTGTAAGAGATTACTGGTCAGACATTTTTGAGTTTAGTTAGTGGTTATGTCTGTCATTTTAGTCTGCTTAATTTCACGTTGTCATAAGTGTGCACCAAAATGCACAGCAATTGTGTGCACGTGTAAGTGAATATAATGACAGACATTCTGTTGTCAGAGGATTCTAGTTAATAAGGGGATTCTTGTTTATGTTGTGCCATGTGCTTCTTTTTCTTGTTCTCTGCTATGTAATATTGCTTCCGCTGTAGTCTTCCAGAGTCACAGTTCTTGCATGTCAAACTGCTCTGCTTTGAGATTGTTCCTTGTGTCATGGGCCTTACCGGCCTGGTGGCTTGTAACCCCCCTATCTTTTCAGTCATTTTTCCACTTGTGCCCCCCCTCCCCCAGGAGGACGCATCCTCTTGCCAGGCCATGGTTGCGCATAAGAAAATGTTCCAATTTTGCCTGGTTAACAAAGTATCACATTTAACAAAAAATGATGGCTATTGATAGAACATTAGACATGTCCAAACATAACGATTAGAACAGAAATATTGTACAGTAGTTGCGCAACTTGTTACATTTGTTAATAATACAATTATGCCTTTATACATTTTTATCTTACCATTGTGTGTTCACAACTGCATTGAACTGTAGGGTTGGCTACACATACCCCATTTTTTTTAGATTATTGGGGTTTGCTTGTTTGGTGCACACCCGCACAAACTCATGTCCTCCTGACATAAACAATCCCCAGTGTAACAAATATACAAAAGCCTGGGCTCTATGTCACGATGCACAGTCAACTTAAGTGTCATCGTCATCAGACCGAACAAATGCAGCCAGTTATCTCATAGGACGACACTGGTTAACAACTCCTTCTGTTATACCTCAAAGCGTGATGTTTGATGCAAACTGGCAATCATGGGAAACATGGAAGAGCTCAGGAGTTTCTCAGGGGAGAGGCAAGAATGATTACCGTGGAAATATGAAGATTACGAAACTTGTATAGAGTGTAACAGTGACAGCCCACATTTTTAGTAAGTGGCTCTGGTGCCATAAGTATATTTTCCATTCATTGACTTAAACACCCAAGTGCAGAAATGTAAAATAAGGATTAGAATAAGAAATCCAACATCTGTACAACCTACAAAACAAAACAGGAGGCTTCAGGAAATCATTTACAAAGTCATATGTTATCTTACTATTCTTTGATGTGTCAATTAGCCTAAATAAACCACGCTGTTTATATTATCATATCATTATCTCAAAGTGAATTCAGACAGCTTTCTTCTATTTGAAGCCAAATTAATGATCAGGCCTTCTAAATTTGCTTTTTATTGCCCCTTCCCTTAACCCTAAATAAGATGGTGCTTTCACTGAATTGAAGTGTTAACAACAGTACAGTAAAGCACCTAAGTGTATATCTCTGTAAGCTGCACGTACTGTAATAAATGTTAAACAATACATACAGTATTTAGGAGACACTGATAATATAATATTCTGTCTGCATGGGAAAAGAAGAGCAGTGAGAGCCAAGACCTTCATACAATGTTGTATTCCTAAATGGGGAATGGTACCTCAGGGAATTAATGGCAATTCTGTATCATCCAAATTCAGCCGACGTGTCTAAAAGCTGCTTCTGATTCACGGTCCTTAGCCTGTCATGGGGCGCAGGTTAGGCAGCACTGCTGTGACCATGGTGTTGACACATACATAGCTAGCTAACCATACATCACATAGGGCCTAGAACAGAAAAGACCCTACAGATGTCATGTCAAAGGAGACCCTTGACAACAATGTGACCAAGGCAACGTACAAGGTTGACCGCACTGTTGCTCATGTGAATACACTGTCTGGATAAAAGCCTTTGCTCAATGACTTAACTGTAATGTCAGTGATTGATTGATCAGATTGAGTCAGTGGCCTAATAGTGTCCCTGGGCAAGTACAGCAGATCATGTTTGAACACTTATTTAAAGTCCTTGTAGAGCATTCAGCAATACTAACAACTTCCCAGAATTCCACAAAAGAAAAAAAAAAGAAGAGAGAGAGAGAGCTCCCCCCCCAGCCACAAAGGAAACCCTGCAGATCCTAATCAATGCAGCTGGCTAGTAGAGGGCATTAAAGCTCATATCACATTGCTACTGGCCTTTCTAAAAGCTGCTTGTCTCTGACACAGTAAAAATCCACATTGATTACATTTATAACTACATGCATAAAATACTTCCCCTGTTCCAAAAATGACAATATTCTACTACACTGCTGACATGGATAATTAATATTAATATGATTACACGACTACACACAGGTTACCAAGCAGCCGTGCATTCTACAAAAATGCCCTCATGATGCATGTCCTATACCAATACGCCCTTTAATTTAGGTACGGAGAAATGTCCCGAGGTTACTTTACAAACTCTAGCCATGTTCCAAAATATGGAAAATTGAAACAGCTGGAGCCACTTGTGACATTTTGCATCAAAATATAATTTTCACACAGAGCCGACCGTAAACAAGCAAGCGACTGTGCTGCAAAACTGCTGCTAAAACCCAATTGAGACGGATATTACAAATATGCTGTACAAAATGCTCCTAAAATCGAAGGATGGCACAGATACGATACTGAGATCGGAAATCGGTCCGATACTGATTTAAATAGCTGGATCGGTATCTGTGACAATTGGACAGTTGTAACCGATCCATGGGGCTAATCCAATTATAGTCATATACATGGACTATTTTCTGGGAGGGGGTTCTGGGAAAAGAAATGTCTCCAAGTGGTTGGCATTGTACTAACCGTAATTGTGGGTGGGACGTGGAAAACTGACTTCAATCTCAAGAGATGTGTGATCTCTGTCTCTAAACACACACACACACACACATCGAGAGCGTCAGTTAGATAGGCCTAATTAGTTAAAACTAAATATAGACTCTTACCGCATACATTAAGATATTACATTATTCAAAATGAAAACAAAATTAAACATTTTTTCAAACAGTGATTCAAACATTAGTTGAATCAACTGGGCCTTCATTTTGTGGAACATTTACGCATAACTATATAGAAAGTAAAAAGGTTAAAAGCCAACGTGCATTAGGCCTACGTCTAGGCTACACAGAGACAGGCTCATTTTGACTATCACATAAGCTCTGTGTGTTACGAATACAGGAAATATGAAAGTCAAATTTAAGCATAATGATTAGGCTACGTTAGGAAGCTGTGTAAAGGAGGGTGCGGCCGCACCCCTACTTCCAACGTCCATGGTCATATACTGAATATCAGTGAAATATTAGTGTGCATTTAAACACACTGATCCTCTGCTGTGATAAAGGGGGTAATCAAATATTTGCTTACATTAAAGGCAGGGTTAGCGGTCATTTTTGAGAACGCTTGCTAACTTAGAGGTCAAATCAAAACATCGCTCTGCGGTCCTCCGCTGCCTCACACATTGAAATGCATTGTAAAGCAACGCATAGTACTTTAGCTTTGTTGATACGAGCGAGTTTAACTACAAATAACATTGGCTTGATTTGCAATTACCAGGTTAGTAAACTGGTAACTTGATGAATACAATGCTAAATATACAAGCTATTAACCAAGATAGAATGATTCGGACCTAATTAATTCAGGGATTAGGGGGTTTCCCTACCTAATATTCAGATATCAAATCACATTGTAGCAAGTGAATGAACCCTGCTGTTTGTTAATTTACTTGTAATGTGAACTGTAAGAAGAGACATGCAGTGCCGTGGCTGCAGATCTTTAGGGCAATAACACAAGTATGCAACAAGGCGGATAAGCGCAGGAGCAATTGTACAACGAAGTAGCTGGAAACACATGAATCTGACAAGCCCAATACGAAATGTACGTTTTACCTATCAACAAGTTATCTTACTGTGTTTTATTTAAAAGTGTAGAACATCAGCTTCCCTGTCAGCTGACTAATGCATGTGACAAATATGACTGACATGCTGTTGATATGCAACTATGGTGACAGACATGGCCTGGGCCCTCAGAGGCGGTTTAACGCTGCTGGCTGGTGAGATTAGGACTGTGCACTTGAGCTCCCCATATCTCAACTATGTCATGGCCTGTCATAGAAGCTCAGCACTGATGCTCTCCCTAGTACAGCGGCTCAGCTGGTTTTCCCTGGCGTCCCGCTGGTGCCCCCCCACCCCTCCTCCCACTACAACTTGCCCACTGTGACATTGATTATGCTCCAGGGGGGAGAATTGTCCATCACGACAAGTCGGTGTTCAAATGTATAGAAATGTACAATAAAGACAAGGCAATGTGGTAATCACTCATGGCTGAATTCAACTTTTGGACTGTGCAGCTTCCATTATACATATATCAATATCAATGCTAACATTAGCATACTAATATTAACACATTGCTTGTCAAATGTGGTGTTATGTATTCCTGTGACAACGGCAAGTTACTCTAGTTTACAGAACACGTGCCTTGTAGTGATGACAGCATTTTGGATGAAACTTTGAATACATTAACATCAGTAACTCAAGAACACATCATGCTTCCATATAGATTGACCAGGTAGAGCAGACATGTTCTAAATACAACCAGGGTTACTGTCCAGCACCTACATTAATGGCGTGCATTAAGGTATTTTCATTCTGCGACAGATGCTGTTCTATTGTAGTTTTGTGCTCCTTTGTCCATTTAGCACTGTGATGACTGTTAGATATTCATTTCAATCAATTTGTCCTACAAATCACAATTAAGTGTTGGATTGATCAGCATTATGTTAATAGCCCTAGAGATTGTTGGCCTTATTGCTGATCCCATCTTATCAGATAATTGAAAATATGGCACACCCTCAAGAAGAACAACAACGTCGACACCTTGGAAAATCATATTGTAATTTAGTCCACGATTTAATGAATAATAATAATGGAAAAAATAATACCTGCCCTATGTGTACAATAGTTAGCACACACACACACACACACACACCCCTACCATACAGTTTACTAAAAGTACTGGAATAGCTGTATTCTCCATCAGGAATACAAGAACATGTACCATCCACCACAGGTCAAGAAAGGCTCATATGCTCGGTGAGTCAGATGCTGCGTCAGGGGACCCAAAGCATCAAGCTAATGCAGGGGAGTGAGTGCCTCTGCTGCCACCGGGGGCCGCATGCATGTGCTCGGCGTCGCCATCCCCGGAGGAGGCGAGCCAGGGCAGGCTCGCTGCGAGAACAAGAGCGACGACACGGGGGCATGACGGAGGTAAAGCAGAGCTGACATCATCTTCACGCACACGCGCAGCTGGGAGGTGAACCAGCTTCGTCCCTGAGGTCCCCTCAGTACACACAGAGCCAGCCAAGAAGGGAAAGGCCACCTCACCACCTTACAACCTATTAGAGTATGGTGTGTTATATATATATATATATATATATATATATATATATTCACACACACTGTATATATGAGAGACAGACAGACAGACACTCCACACATCGTATCCACTGTAGCTGCAGTAGTACAACCATTTCACAACACAAAAACAACCGCACAGAGGGAGAGTCCTGCCACTTTGCCACCCGTAAAGTATACAAAGTGATGACTAACACCTAGCTATTGTTGACTTTATCAGCTCTGTTATACTATCACTAGTATAGGATTCAGTGAAAAAGTTGCATAATTGCATAGTGTAGCGGTGTAAAGTGGGAAATGGCAAGGGGTCCCATTAAATTGCAATGAAGCCACTCCTGTAATATAAGGTTAGAACTGATGGTACTACAGCTGTAGGATTTGTCCACATTAGCTTGCTGCTGCCTAGCGACTTAGAGAAACAAAGCTTGGGTGATGAAGTGGAGTCGAAGATGGTCGGAAATACCAGATATCAAGTCAACTGCATGTTGCATTGCCAAATGGACTTAATTAATCAAACGAGGCAGGCTTTTATGACGCATGTTTGCTTCGCGGGACAAAACTGTGCTCAACCACTGTGAGAACAAAACTGTGCTCAACCACTTAGCCACATAGCATTCTAGACATGTTATTTTAAACATTTCAAAAACACCACCACACCATTATAGAATAACATTTGTCACATTATACGAAATATGTGCAAAGTGCTCTGTAGCCCCAGACAGACATACAAGGGTGTTAACGTGGCATTGAGAAGTAATTACTATACCACATTTCATCACATCACTAATGCACCATCCTCTTTATATTCAATACAAGTTATTTAAAAAAAAAAAAAAAAAAAACATAACTAGAAGATTTTCAAGTGGCATTTGAGTGAGCTTTGGCTGACACTTGAGATGGTGGTACTTCACTCTGGAGTCACTATGTCTCATGAGTTAGGTTAGCTGCAGCTGTCTATTTTGGCACTAGAGTCAAAAGGGTGAACAATGAATGTATCCTCCTGCTGAGACCCATAATATACTTTATATCCGATAGATAAAAGGTTAAAGGTTAATGCATTTAGAAGTAAATTGGATACAAGAAATGTATGGCAAATATTTTGTACTTTAACATTGTATTTATATATTTACTTACATGTCCCTTGTTGTGAATATCAGATCTTGGTTTGTCACAAAAATGATTAAGTATGTTATCAAATGGCCTTTAAAACGCTGTCATCTATGTACTGTTCGAAGCAGTCATAGAAATAAGAAAATGTATTTTAGATGTTGATATTTAGCAATAATGTATGTGATTATGGAGAAACTATGGGCCCTTTGAACGACCTAAGCGCACAGTCTAAAACGCCTCAAGATAGCTATGTGCCAGCAATGCGCTAGAC
Source organism: Typhlichthys eigenmanni (assembly GCA_027564635.1). NCBI lineage: Eukaryota > Metazoa > Chordata > Actinopteri > Percopsiformes > Amblyopsidae > Typhlichthys > Typhlichthys eigenmanni. The sequence continues at coordinate 9,041 of JAODUK010002054.1, forward strand.
CACACCTTATGTTTAGACCAACACACCCACGAGTGGTAGTGCATTTGCTGGACGGGAAAATGACAACTGCGTCGGTCTGAAACTATAGTAAAGAAACTTGCGTTCCCACTTTGCGCTGCATTGCGCCTGTTGTAAGATAGGGCTATAACTTCATTGTCAGTTAATGTGCGCTCCGTAAATAAATCCCGATTGGCCTGTTGCCTCTAAATCTCCTTGACAGATCAATGTTTGAGTATGCCTTAATTATTTTCATATCTTAATATGTTTTCAAAATCTAAAAATGTTTTCTGCTCCGTAACCTGAAGAATGGAAAATGGATGAATGAATAAGAGGGGAACAAAATCACATCATCCCCTACAAAGGACAAACTATAATGTGTATTCTGAAAGGCTTAAAATGTATATGGATGTTTCAAACATTAATATAGATTCTCATCAATACAATCGATATCAATTAACAGGATATATTTTTCCCATGTCAAGTCTATGTAAATTATATAGCCCTTAATCACATTACATTCTCAAAGGGCTTTTACAAGCCCACATTTAACATGGAAATAAACAACACCTCCTTATCCTGCTCCTCCCCGCGTTCCTCCCTCACTGCCATAAAATATGTTGGGATGGGATCGGATTCCCGCCCTTTTCAAATGACAGAACTTGTGCTGTAGCAACTCCCCCATTTGTGTGACATCAAAGCCCTAGACGACCGCTTTACAGTACATTAGGACTCAAGGAGACAGCATCGTCGGTGTTGGAAATATATGCAGCTATGGTCGCACATCAGGTCAGCCTACCGACCATCATGAAAGACAAAAGGAGTTTGAATCCAGCATGCCTGACCAGGTCTCTATGGACTCCAGGTCAATGAACATGCTGGAGGCTGTATATGTGTGGGCATGCCTAAGCACATGCCACAGGCAAGCGTGAGACAGGCTTGCAGTTGCCATGCTCAGTTAGAATTGACCAGATAAGGTAAATTATTATCAAAATTTTGCTAAAAATTAACACACAGGTATGACTGAATATCAGTGTTTTGAAGCCGTTTCGCTGACGTTTGAAACTGACACCGTAGCTAAAACATTCTGGGGGATTCTCTGAGGAAATAACATAAAAATGCTGTTTCTTCCAGCTGTGTCTAGTGAAGCTGACATCATTTTTGGGAGAAATATTCAAATGCCCTTAACGTCTGGCTCTGTGTTTTGAGAATAACGGAACAATGTTAATACATTAAGAAACGTATTACCATAACTTACTTTGCAATTTTATTTACAATACATGAATGACAATATTGCACTTTGCACATGTTCTTGCAATATACAAGATATATTATTGTGTTTGTTGTTATTTTTTTATAGCTTCAAGGCCTAACACCTTGACATTGGTTTTTCCACCTAATTAGCTGAAACACTACCTTGGTTGCTAGGCAGCGTGAATGACGAAGAACATTCGATTGGGGGGGTCTCTGTTGGCGTCATCAAGGACCTCTTCATGACGTTAATTGCTTTACAAAAGGTCAGAAACGCACTATATATATATATATATATATATATGCGATATAGGTATATGTCGATATAGGTTGCTATAATTAGCTTATGTACTAATAGAATATCTTATCTGCCGGAATAGCCAATAAAATAAAAATGTGTTTGACTGAAGCATTAATCGCTCTAAATGCTGAAAAGGCAGCGCACAAAACAAGTATTGGGGATTATCAGATCACTCTCTTCTCTCAAATGCATATTGCATATGGCCAAACATCTTGTGTGAAATGATATACTGGGTTTCAATATTTTAACAGGCTGACATAGTTTCTGTATTACCCGAGCACAATTCAACATTGAACTGGAAGAAAGAAAAAAAAAAAAACACGAAAAATAAAACAGGCAAATACACAGATGTTTGGGCGTACACACACACACACACCAGCACAAATATGCAACAATGTTATTTGTCCTCTGTGATTTATCTGTCCATCATTCTAACACTCTGCAGATACACTGCAAATAATGAAGGTTCTAGGTGACACAAAATCAACAGCGATATATTACCCATCTCTAAATAACTTCCTTCTGTCAGCTGCAAAAGTCCAGTTCAAGTTTGCAAGTTTTTAATAGTGTACCTTTGACAGAATACTGAAATAATAAACAAACCACCAGTTTTAACAGGAATAACATCTGACAGTATCCCAAATATTGACTTCAGATTCAACTTCCTTAATTCTCATCCAAAATAGAAATAATAGAAAAGCCTTTTTTTTTTCTCTCATTTAGATGTGTTACGGCTTTAAACCTTTTGTGATAAGACTGCCCACATTTTATGTTAGCAAAAGTATTGGAACAAATGGGAAATGTTTAATCACTGCAGTAGTATTGCAATTATTACGTGTTGTTTCCTTTCCTTGGCAGTAAAGGAAATTAAACAACACGGAATAACTGATTGCAACAACTGCGACCAATTGACATCACCAAACTTTTGCATTCTTCTTTTGTGGTGCTTCAGGAAACATGATGTAGAATATCTAATCTAGTCTAGATCATTTCCTATCGATTCCTGAAGCATCACAAAAGAAGACATACATGTAGCTGCCCAAAAGTGATTAAAATGTTTGTCTGAACCATATTTGGATGCATAAAAACTAAAAATGAAAGTGTTTACTAATTTCTTAGTTTTGCATACATTTAATAAATAAGTATTATAATTCAAGAATATAAAATGTTCAACAAATGCATTTAGTAAACAATGTCAAGTAAATACCAGAAAATAAATTATGAAATTCTTAATCACAAAATATGTAATCTTCAATTTAGAGAAAAAACTATGTAAACCATGATGTTCCACACCCTTGGGAAGGGGACTGCATTTTAACAGAACATTCACATTTTTCTTACAAACCGCCCTGTGCATTAAAAGGATTCTACTGTCCTTTGGTCCAAAGCTTCAATTGAGCTCAAAAGCTGAAGAAAAAAGTGGCACACCATAAAAAACATCTCAGACACTGTGTGCAGGCGTGTGTTTGTCAGGCATTTTATCTGTTAAAGAGGGAAGGGGGTGGGGGGGTGGGGCTGGTTGGGTGGGGGAGTAAATAATCCCAACATTGCCCCCATGCAGACAAGGACCATTAGTCTGCCAGAATGAACAGACTGCTTGTTACTTAAATAGGGAACAAATTCATGTCAGCAGGGCTCTGTTGTAGCAATCAGCAGACTACAACAAATTATATATATATATATATATATATATATATATATATATGCAAATATGTGAGCATATCTTTTCATGTGACAACAATGAAGAAATGACACTTTTCTGCAATGTAAAGTAGTGATTG
>JAODUK010002055.1:0-11052 GCA_027564635.1 Typhlichthys eigenmanni
TAATAGTATGATAGTACATGTGTAATAGTATGATAGTGTGTGTGTAATAGTATGATAGTGTGTGTGTAATAGTATGACAGTACATGTGTAATAGTATGATAGTACATGTGTAATAGTATGATAGTGTGTGTGTAATAGTATGATAGTACATGTGTAATAGTATGATAGTACATGTGTAATAGTATGGTAGTGTGTGTGTAATAGTATGATAGTGTGTGTGTAATAGTATGACAGTACATGTGTAATAGTATGACAGTACATGTGTAATAGTATGATAGTGTGTGTGTAATAGTATGATAGTACATGTGTAATAGTATGATAGTACATGTTAAATAGTATGGTGTAGTAAGTGTGGAACCAAAAACGGCCTCTCATAGGAAAACGTGTGTATGTACAATAAACACATATGTACTGTATACATACTGTATATATAGTAATGTGCATATATATACAGTAAGTAATCACATACAGACTATATATACAGTATAATGTATTCAGCAGTGTGTGTGTGTGTGTGTACAGTAAACACATATGTACTGTATATATACAGTAGTGTGTGTGTGTACAGTAAACACATATGTACTGTATATACAGTATACATAATGTATACAGCAGTGTGTGTGTGTCTGTGTACAGTAAACACATATCTACTGTATATACAGTATACATAATGTATACAGTAGTGTGTGTGTGTGTGTATGTGTACAGTATATAGAGTATAAATAAAGACTTAATGGACCTAATGATGTTAGATTAAAAAACTTTTCAAACAGCTCATGTCCAGACTGCTGGTGAGATTTGAATTCAGTAGTACACGTGTGTGTGCACGTGCATGTGTGTGCGTGTGCGTGCGTGTGGGCTGGGAAGAGAGAGAGAGCGAGAGGGCAGAGAGGGGGGCAGTCCACAGGATATTTTATAGAGCACAGCAGCATCCGCTGGGAATCTGCTTCAGGAAGAAATAAAACGCAGAGTCATCTCTATAGTTTATCAACCTCCGTTTGTCTGAGACAAGTACTCTGAGGTAAGTCCACAATATTTATATTCATATATGTATGTACGGAAATACAAATGGTGTACTGTGAATGATGCTACTCAGGTTTCTACCATGGGAACTAAAAAGCAACATAATTCAGCTATCAATTAAATCTGGGAAATTACTCTTTTCTCTCTATCATTCACAATGTATACTCATCATATAGACAATATTTATCTTATTGTTCAATTTGCACTTTCATTTCCATTTCCACGTACTGGAATGCAGCTTCTATAAAAAGTGAAAGTGTTTCACAACAGAGATGGATTTCATTATGCATGCTCAGCAAACAACAATAAAGCCACTGTGAAAGCAACGAAAGATTAACCAGTTTGATCCACACAGACCCTTGTTGCACTCGCTATGAATAGCTAAAATGCACTGATGCATAGACCTGCACAGTAATGAGATAAATATATTGTGTCTGTCATGTACGTGGTAAACAGCAGTCGTTTAAGTGTTTATTTCATCTTCTTGTTGTTGATCAGAATTCTAATGCCTTATATGGCCTTTATTTATCTTAATTTTTAACATTTTATTGCAGAGGTTTAAAGTAAAATGATTACATAACAGAAATAAATTAACAGAATTGTTTGCTTTACATTCCTAGTGAAAGATTTGTGAATTCGTACCCCATGTTTTAGTCAAGCCGTTAAATGCCTCGATACAGCGCCAGAAAAGCATCCCCTGCATACAGTATGTCTAGATAGCATCCTATTGGTAGCGTTAGCGCTAACGCCTAGCTCTGACAGCCCATGGGAAGACAAGCAGTGGTGTAACAGCACAGCCGAGCCGTAAACAAGGTCAAAGGTCAAGTGAACTGATTGAGAAACATCAGTTACCAAAGAGGTTAGAGACGTGAGTCACCTGTCTGAAAGCTGTGCGGTGTGTCGTGTTAATGGGAGTCTGCGGGGGAGATTAGTGACACTGCCCAGTGCTAAAGTACAGTCAGAGATATTAGAGCACTGTACAAAGATCTCGCATTTATAAGCATCGTCAGCAGTATGACGTTGTTCAAAATGGTTTTCTTTACGATCTCCTAAGTGGACATGGTCACCTCGCCTCTCACTGTATGCAAGCTTAGATTTTGCGTTGCCGTGGTGTTAACGGTAGTAAATAGTTAAAAAATATATATGTGAACCACCTCCAATAGTATCTTACATTTACATGTATTATTAAAAGCGACATACAAACGTCAATAGTGTAAGAGATCATACAGCGGTTGCACTATGTAACGCCGTATCGTGAGGCGAGTGCAAATGAACGAAAAAGGAAAAGACAGACGCAGGTGAGGGGACGACGAGCCACACGCTCTGTGTTTAATTAAATTAAACTCAACTTAACACAGGTACTTAAGCAAAAACAAAACTTAACAACATACATACTGTATGTCTAATCAGCTGGTTTTGTACAGTGTTGCTAATGATGACTACAAACTTCCCCCTACATATTTTCCTATGGCAAAACAACACTTCCTCTTTTAAAAACCCCTGATGTGTGTCCAACAAACGCTCATTATACCTACAAAACCAGGAAACAAAGTTACTTGTGTGTGAGCCTGCCATGCTCATATTCTGCCCAGCAAGATATAAATTTCGCACCGGTAGGCGGCGGTCCATCGTCTGCCCAGTTTTTCATTTGCGTATGTGTTACCGTACACTAATGGTTGAATCTGGAGCTGCCCGCAGCACACAGAACCTGCGTTCAGCATATTGTCCGGTTTGCTTTACATTCAATGACTGCAAACTGCAGAGGGTTGAACTCACAAACACTCTTCAACTGAGTTGTTTGCTCAGGTACATTAGCAGGCTTCTAACGACCCATTTATTTGAATCAGGTGTGTGCAGGGAGACATCTTAAACATGCAGGACAGCGGCCCTCCAGGACCAGGGTTGAATAGCCCTGACATAAGCATCCTTGAAGCCTTGACGCATGGACACACATTATCAGGACATAACACTTCAGAATCTCATAACATAACCGGCTGGAACCGGTCTGTACCTTGAGTAATTTCTAAACCTTGAATTTGCCATTTGTGAGCGACAAAGCCAAGAATGAAGATTGTGATTATCAGATTAAAAAGAAGAATTAAAGTTTCATTGTACCCAAAATATCTACAAATTATAGGATGGGTAACAAAACAACAGGTGCATACAGAAATATAACACTAATAAAATAAAAGCCATCTGAAATGTATCCATATTATTATAATACAACAAACAAGTAGCCTGAGTTTAGCATGGTGTATTTACTTTACGTTTAATAAATGCAAATGTCAGTATACTGAACGCCAGTGTTACAGTAGAACACTGCTAAAAACAAAGGCCAGTAACTACAGTCAAGGCAGGGTCACACAGAGGTCAAGGCAGGGGGTAAATGCCTGTAGTCTAAATACTCGGCCCACACCAATAAAGACAGAGTCATACTCTGAAAACCATGCCCACCGAGGGGGGAAACATCCCATAGCATTTCGTTGACCTAAGCTAACGTCATTTTTGACCAAAAATAAACTGAAACCTACATAAAAGCTGTTGTATGACAGGATGCACTACCCACAAGGGTTCTATTACCTGTGTAGAGCTAACACTGTCAGGGTTAGGGGTTCTATTCCCTGTGTAGAGCAAGGCACTAACAGTGTGACAGGATGCACTACCCACAAGGTAAAGTGCCCAGAATTAAATTGAACTGAGTAGTGGAGAAGGAGAGCAGGAGACCAACCTGTACAGGCAGACACACGTCATATTGCATTGAAAACTACACCTGTGTAGACGCAAAGAGCTTCAGTTTAATTTCACCGTGAGAATCAGTCTGAAAAGCCTCTGAATAATTTTCAATGTGTCTGAGTAGCAACTGAACTGTCTAATCAGAGTCGTGTTTATAGCTATACGGTCGTGGTTTTCCAATCAGCGTGGTGTTTATAGCTATACGGGTGTGGTTTGGGTGTGGCGACCGTGGTGCCGACAGCGAAAACTACCAGATGGTTCATCCAATCAACTACCGAGTATTGTTTTGAAAGTACAGCCATTCACAAACAGTTTCAATGTACGGCTCCCCAGATGGACGTGTGACAACGATTCCTCTGGCTTGTCAGGTTACCATTGTGGTGCAAGGACAGAAAACCATCTAAATAGGGTTAGATACCTTGTACCTCTTTAATAATAAGTAGGATTTACTCACTATTCATCTCACTTCCCACCTTATTAATGTTTAAGGTATACCGGGAAAAAGTGATAATAATGATAAGAATTATAATGTGTGAATAACAAATGCTAACAAATATGTATAAACCCTGCAAACATCTTTGAAAGTAATTCAAGTTTGAGGAAACATGTAATGTAGCAAATGTTCAGGTCACCCTGAAACACGGGTCATCCAGCATATGGGGCCATAAGACCACGTAGAAATGTTAAGAGCCCTTATATACATTTAATTATTAACACATTAGTAATAGACAAAATACCTATAGTATATAAAGAGTATACAATTATTAATTGGACAGAAACAACCAAAACCAAACACAGAAGCCAAACACCCCCAAGCTGTCCAGTACTATGGACTCTCCCAGATGCATTTTCAATAACTCATCAAGTTGCATCATAGTGTGTCCTCTCACAATACAGTCACGTCAGTCAGCAACGGTAAAACGAGATGAGTCTGGCTACAGCACATGCACTGTCAGGCACATGCACTGTCCGGCATCTCACTCGCGCCTGACGTCAAACCGTAGCAAAACAAAAGCGTTCACTTGGAAACAGACGTAAATATTATATCTAGCTGTGCACCGCTAGCTAAACTCTCCTAATAAAATATATAGTTTTGGCAATGGCAATGTCCGCATGGCATGCATTTGGGGGGTATGGGTATGAAAGTCCTCTATAACAGATACTTTGAAAATGCTAATTTGAATTGCTTAATTTACTGGTGAAAGTGTAAAACATATTTAAAATAAGGTGCCTACTAATCATGTCTAAAAAGTAATTTATTATGATACATTTTGATACTACACATTTCCGACAAATATTTAATTGAGACATTATGTCTATAATGTGTAGCCTATTACAGAAAATGCAATTAGTTCCGACCAAGTAATTTGATTGGACAAGTAAAGAGGCATTCCCTGAGTGCCAATATTTTAGTCTAAACACTGGGACTTTTTACTATGCATGTATCACTCCGCTTTACCAGTGTTCTTCTAATAACTGTTACTAATTAAAAAAACAACACACTTCCGATAAGCTGGTAACGTGACTCAACAGATTTTACTCCGCAATATATGAGTTTATCTTTTTCAGTTGAATTATTGAAACTTTTCCACAGTATTCTAATTGCACCTGTAATAGATACTAGTAAGTCTTAGAGAATAAATGTCAAGATGTCTTGCCATAGGGTCAGTCATTATCAAGAACACTTGCTAACTTCAAACTCAAATCAAAACACTTTGTTTATATTACTATTTACGGAAGCAGGGCTCCGTAAAGTACAGCTTTTTGTTTTTTTTCACACACAGAGAACAGTAAGCAAGTGGATAAAAGACAGTGGTTTGGTTTCAGAGGCATGAAGACCAGGGTAGTTGATATACGGTACATTTAACATTACATTTAACAAGAAGTGGTTTGGTTTCAGAGGCATGAAGACCAGGGTAGTTGATATACGGTACATTTAACATTACATTTAACAAGAAGTGGTTTGGTTTCAGAGGCATGAAGACCAGGGTAGTTGATATACGGTACATTTAACATTACATTTAGTTTATGCCTGCTGACTATACCTGTCAATAAACCAGGCATGTTTTGTTGAACCAGGCGTGGCGTGTGAAGTGACCCAGCAGACCGAGGAGGCTCTAGCAGAGTGTCCAACCAGAGCCAACATCGGGCAGTTGGAGCAGCTGGTCGATGAACTGGAGAAGGTGAAGATGTCCCGGGCCGAGGACGAGAAGCTGACCGTGATGTTGCAGAAGTTGCGCAACGCCAAGCTGAGGAGTCTCCAGCAGAGCGCCGTGGACGTGACCCTTGACCCAACGACTGCACACGCCCTCCTGGTCCTCTCAGATGACGGAAAGCAGGTCCACAAAGGTGCCGTCCGGCGCAGTCTCCCGGACAACCCCGAGAGGTTTGCTTTATGTTTCGGCGTGCTTGGCAAGCAGGGCCTCTCCACCGGGAGGTGCTACTACGAGGTGGAGGCCCGGGAAAAGACCTTCTGGAGGGTAGGCGTGGCCCTGAAGTCTGTCAACAGGAAGGAGAGAGTCCCATTGTGTCCCACCAATGGCTTCTGGACCATAAGTGTGATTAACGGAGACGAGTGCTTCGCAGGCGACGACGAGCCTGTTTCACTGCCCGTCAGGTGTCTTCAGAAGGTGGGCGTGTTCGTGGATTACGAGGAGGGCCTGGTGTCCTTCTTTGACGTGGAGCACAAGTGTGCTATCTACTCTTTCACTGGATGTTGCTTCACCGACGCCGTCTATCCATACTTTGGTCCAAATTCTAACGAAGAGAAGTCTAGCCCCTTGATCATCACTCCTGTCAATCAAACAAATGAAGAAAGTTCTTAAAAGATGGTCACACTTTTTTAATTAGACGTTGCAAATAAAGACATCATGAGCACGGTTAATTAAAACGGTAACAACTCACTTGAAATGCACAATACGTTCTACTGTACCTGAATTTATGACATTAATGTCACACTGGAACACTCGGACCAAATCTAAATGTTTGTGAGCCACGCACACACGCACTAATGCACTGACACGCAGTAACGTGCACATACGCATTGACTATGTAAACAAAGAACACTAGATTATAACATGTAGGACGCCATTGCTCCACTATATTAATAATAATACTTGTTTGCTGCTATTTTCATGTATAATCAAATATTTTATAGATGTGTTTACATTTCATGTTAAATTAGAATCAAATGTAACTGTTCCAAAACACTTTAATCAGTGATGTCATGTGTCACTATAGTTTAAACAATATAATCATGTATCTGTAAGTTTTTAATGTTTTACCAATGAATACTAAACCATGTAAACACTACATATGTTTACCTCTCTTTTGTCTGCACACTATTGCACCAAATGCCTCTCAATGAGTATTTAAAAATAAGGATCAATGAGACAACAGACGGTATCTGACCTCTGACCTTTCTCAAAATCAGTATTTTATACTATGATTCAGTGTCGCTTGAGACAGGCACACACACAAACACACTCTCTCTCCCAGAAAGACTGGTGTTTCAGTAGCAGTCATTACAGCTCTCCTCATATAGCTGCCTAATAGAACCCTGGCCAATGTCTCTGTTGTCTCTAATGGCTGTTTGCCTGCTCTATTTAGGGGCAGGAGACACATCCAGCTCCATAACATGTCTATTGTATCAAACCCCTACCAACCAGCCTATTCCATTAGGAAGTGTTTGCAGTCGTTTCCTCCTACTTGGTGTAGATGTAGACCCTCTGGACAGTTTTGAAACTATTGGACAACGCTGAACCAATCGGCGTTGTTACAATTGTTTTGATCACCTCATCTAGCTCTACCACGCTTGACTTCAACACGCTTGACTTGGCTAGACGTCATTGCACTAACCCTCACTGATAGGGCCGCCAGCAGGGTGGCGGTGCGAACGCTAATGCAAACAGGGTTTCCAGACTGTAATCTCAGCAATAAGATATTGAGTTGAAAGCAATAGTTGGTCGGAGTCAGGCTATCAATCCCCTTCCACTGCAGGACATTCATGTTCCTCAGATCGGGAACTATGGTTTTCCGCTGGAGGAACTGGATGTGTTTTGTGTTTCTTTCCTGCCTTTGTGGTGACTCTTTTATCTGTTGAGTAATAAAGGCTCCATTGCCAAGCAGGGCAGTTTTCATCTACATCAAATTGTTGAATGTCAAAACACCATGAGATTAGGTCCAGGCTCTTAGTTAGTTATTATGGAATATACTGTAAAAAACTATTAAGATTTACACAATTATTTCAGTTTGCTCAGTTTATTTCTCACTGGTCAGTTATACAATTATTTTGTCAAATTGTAATAAACAAATCATTCTACAAATGAGTTATTTTCTGTTGACCAGAAAAAAAAGCCAGACCAGATTCAAAGATGTAGGTTGATTTTTAAGATTATTATTCCTACCCTAATTACTTCAAATCATTACGCTTGTGCTACCCAATATAGCACAATAATCAAATAAAGTACATAACACAAAAGCACATAGTACTGTATATACTTACATCATGTACATACAAACATACATGCATACAGTACTTACGCACATACCAATATACATTCGTACATACATAATATACATACATACACATATCCATGTAAACATAAACACAGCATTATTTTTGAAAATCTTCTTAAACGTACATAAGTTACTACATTCTTTCATTTCATTATAAGAACTGTTCCGTAAGTTGACTCCTTTAAATGGCACACAATGGTTTTTCACATTTGTCCTTTTTTTCTAAAACACACGACGTCCCCTACATGGAAATCCACTCTCCCTCATTTTAACCAACCCTTGGATGCAGTCCGGATGTATTATTTTTTACTCTGAACATTACTTGTATTGTAGTGTTTTCAATTCCACCAAGTCTCTACATTTTAAAGCATTTCATTTTATCCATCTTCATCCGCTTATCCAGAGTCGGGTCGCGGGGCATTTCATTTTATAAATAATGAATTCATTGGATAATTATTGTCAACATTTTTAACTATTCGTATGGCTCTTTTCTGTAGAATAATAATAGGATTTAAATTTGTTCTATACTTGTTTCCAAACACCTCCATACAATATAGTATGTATGGAAGTATGAGGGAGCAATACAAAATGAACAGTAATTTATGGTTTTATGGAATAAGTACTGTATAAACATGATTAGGATCTACACTGTTATGGAATATATAGATACGGTAACAGATAAGATATGCCTTTATATGTCTCATAGATGAGAATTTTCAGATTGCCGCAAAGTGGATAGCAGTAAATAAAATGATAAACAGTGAAAACAATATAAATAGTAAAATACTTATATAACAGCTAAATAAATGATTAACAGATAAATAATAAATACAATTCTAACAAAAGGTAGATTTTTATGATCCTTTCAATTTCTGTTAAGGTGACTGCACTTAGTAAGCTTTTACTGGTAAAAAAATACAAAAATTAGACATAGATATAATAAATATATAGACATAATTAAGATTTACACAGTTATGGATGATATGGACATTGTTAAGATCTACATTGTTATGGAATATTGAGATATATATTTTCATGGAAAACGGTCTAGAAACAATTAAGTTCTACACTGTTATATAGACACGATTAAGATCTACATACTGTAGTTATGGAATATATAGACATTATTAACATCTACACATTTATGTAATATATAGGCATGATTAAGATCTACACTGTTATGGAATATTTAGATCTCTACTTGCATGTAATACTGTATAGAATCGAGATCTACACAGTTATGAACATGATTAAGATCTAAAAAAATGTATGGATTATAAATGTTATATAGATATTGAACACCTAATATGTATGTCTCTCTGTCTTCCAGGTCAAACTGTGTGACTTCGGTTTCGCCAGGATTATCGGGGAACGGTCGTTCCGTCGTTCCGTGGTGGGAACACCAGCGTATCTCGCTCCAGAGGTTCTGAGGAACAAAGGCTACAACCGTTCACTAGACATGTGGTCTGTGGGAGTCATTATATATGTCAGGTATGGACAATGGGTGTAAAGTGTATTCGTCAGGAGATACTACTGTTATAGTGTATTAGTGTTATAGTGTATTAGTGTATCGCAGAAAAAGAGCTATTGTTACAGCATAGCGTGTTTTCTCCTCAGCCTCAGTACAAAGTTATCTGCTAGCTGTAATGTGTTCTTCTCAGTAGAAGGTTCTCTGCTACTGTAGTTTTAATGTGTTCTCCTCAGTAGAAGGTTCTCTGCTACTGTAATTTTAATGTGTTCTTCTCAGTAGAAGGTTCTCTGCTACTGTAGTTTTAATGTGTTCTCCTCAGTAGAAGGTTCTCTCTGCTACTGTAGTTTTAATGTGTTCTCCTCAGTAGAAGGTTCTCTGCTACTGTAGTTTTAATGTGTTCTCCTCAGTAGAAGGTTCTCTGCTACTGTAGTTTTAATGTGTTCTCCTCAGCCTCAGTGGAACGTTCCCCTTTAACGAGGACGAAGACATTCATGACCAGATCCAGAACGCAGCATTCATGTACCCACCTCACCCCTGGAAGAAGGTGTCCCAGGAAGGTAAGGAAAGAAGACAACTAGCTCTCCTCTGATTGGCTGATGATAGTACTTCTACTGCAGCAGAAACATATTAGTACTTCTACAGCAGCAGATACATGTTAGTACACCTACAACAGCAGATATATGTTAGTACTCCTACAACAGCAGATACATGTTAGTACTTCTACTGCAGCAGATACATGTTAGTACTCCTACAACAGCAGATATATGTTAGTACTCCTACAACAGCAGATACATGTTAGTACTTCTGCTGCAGCAGATACATGTTAGTACTCCTACAACAGCAGATATATGTTAGTACTCCTACAACAGCAGATACATGTTAGTACTTCTACTGCAGCAGATACATGTTAGTACTTCTACTACAGCAGATGCATGTTAGTAGTTCTACTGCAGCAGATACATGTTAGTACTTCTACTGCAGCAGAAACATGCAGCAGAAACATATTAGCACTTCTACTGCAGCAGATACATGTTAGTACTTCTACTGCAGCAGAAACATATTAGTACTTCTACAGCAGCAGATACATGTTAGTACTTCTACTGCAGCAGAAACATGTTAGTACTTCTACTGCAGCAGATACATATTAGTACTTCTACAGCAGCAGATACATGTTAGTAATCCTACAACAGCAGATACATGGTTTTGTAATTCTAGTACAACAGATACATGTTAGTACTTCTACAGCAGCAGATACATGTTAGTAATCCTACAACAGCAGATACATGGTTTTGTAATTCTAGTACAAC